>JAAGEH010000452.1:31048561-31200784 GCA_011751065.1 Lasiurus cinereus | reverse complement strand
AGAAGAAAGGATCTGGAGTGGAGAAGGGGAGCTTTTGTTTGTTTGTTTTTCATATATTTTTATTGATTTCAGAGAAGAAAGGCGGGAAAGAGAGAGAGAGAATCATTGATCAGCTGCCTCCTGCACACCCCTTACTGAGGATCAAGCCCACAAACTGGGCATGTGCCCTTGACCACAATCAAACCAGGGACCCTTCAGTCCACAGGCTAACATTTTATCACTGAGCCAAACAGGCTAGGGCAAGGATCATTTTTTAAAGTTAGTAAACAGGTTTATTTTTTTATATTTATATTTATTTTTAATTTAATAAATCTTTATTGTTCAGATTTTTACAATTGTTCTTTTTCCCCCCGTAGTTCTCCTCCACCCGGTTCCCACCTCACTCTCTGCCTTTTCCTCCCCCACATTGTCCTCCTCCATAGGTGTACGATTTTTGTCCAGTCTCTTCCTGCACCCTCCACACCTCTTTCCCCTGAGAATTTTCAGTCCACTCCCTTTCTATACCCCTGATTCTATTATATTCACCAGTTTATTATGTTCATCAGATTTTTAATTCACTTGATTTTTAGATTCACTTGTTGATAGTCATGTATTTGTTGTTCATAATTTTTATCTTTACCTTTTTCTTCTTCCTCCTCTTCTTAAAGAGTATCTTTCAGCATTTCATACAATACTGGTTTGGTGCTGATGAACTCCCTTAGCTTTTTCTTCTCTGTGAAGCTCTTTATCTGACCTTCAATTCTGAATGATAGCTTTGCTGGATAGAGTAATCTTGGTTGTAGGTTCTTGCTATTCATCATGTTGAATATTTCTTGCCACCCCCATCTGGCCTGTATAGTTTCTGTTGAGAAATCAGCTGATAGTCATAAGTCATATAGGTGCTCCCTTGTAGGTAACTAACTGTTTTTCTCTTGCTGCTTTTAATATTCTCTCTTTGTTTTTTGCTCTTGGTATTTTAATTATGATGTGTCTTGGTGTGGTCCTCTTTAGGTTCCTTTTTTCTTTTGGGTTCTGTGTGCTTCCTGGACTTGTAAGTCTATTCCTTTCACCAGGTGGGGGAAGTTTTCAGTCATTATTTCTTCAAATAAATTTTCAGAATCTTGCTCTCTCTCTTCTTCTGACTACCCCCATAATTTAGATGTTGGTATGCTTGAGGTTGTCCCAAAGACTACTTACACTATCTTCAAATTTTTGGATTATTTTTTCTTTTTGCGTTTCCAGTGGAGTGTTTTTTGCTTCTTTGTATTTCAAATCTTTGACTTGATTCTTGTGGTCCTCTAGCCTGCGGTTAGGACTCTGTATATTTTTTTTATTTCAGTCAGTGTATGTTTAATTTCTAGTTGGTCTCTTTTCATATCCTTGTGGGTCTCACTCATATCCTCAAGGGTCTCATTAATTTATCCATCTTTTCTAGGAAATTCTTGAAAAACCTTATAACCATGGTTTTGAACTCTATATCCAATAGTTAGCTTTTCTCCATTTTTTTCATTTATGATCTGTTTGTCTCCACATTTTGCTGCTTCCCAGAGTTGATAAAGTAGCTTTGTGTGCTAGGTGTCCTATAGGGCCCAGCAACTCAGCCTCCCCACTTATCTCAGGTAGATACTCTTTGTGCACCCCTTTGTGGACTGTGTGTACAGTCTTGTTGTAGTTAAGTCTTGATTATTGTTGGTATCACTTGGAGGAATTGACCTCCAGGCCAATTGAGTATGAGGATCACCTGTTTCTATGCTGGGAGAACTTCTGTGCTGGAGACAGCCTTATGAGACAAGACTTGCAAAATTTCAAAAGCCTCTGTGCTCAGCTTGAATGGGGCAGAGTCTCTGGGCAGAGCAGACAGCCTTGGCTTCCTGTTAGCTCTGCCCTATGAAGCCCCTGGGTCTCAGTGTCCCTCAGTAATCACTGTAAGCACCTCTGAGAGAAAGCCACCCTCGAGTTTCGCCTGCTGCCAGACAGTCCAGATTCCCCCCAAGTGAGTCTGGGTTCCCAGAGTCTCACCCAGAACTGGAGCTCAATGCAGTCAGGAGCTTCCATCTCCCTCCCGCTTGAGAAAGCCAGCCATGTACTCAGCTGCCAGTCCTCTCTGTGTGCAAATGCACGCAACTCCGTACCTTAGCCTTTTGCAGCTCCTCTGAGTCTCAATGCGCTTTTCTCTTTCCTTCTAGTTGTAGAATTTCCACTCAGCCAGCTTTCCTGTGGTTCTGGATGGTGTCCATTTTGTCTTTTAGTTGTAGTTTTGAAATTGTTGTGCGAGGCAGCAGTTTAGGTGTTCACCTGTGCCGCCATCTTGGTTTCTCCAAGTCATTTTTTATTAAGTTATTTAACAAACATTTACCGAGGTCTACTCTATGCCTGGCCCTATGAAAGGCAATGAGCACACCGTGGTGACCAAGATAACCCTGGGCTTTGGCCTCACAGTTCTGGGGCGGGGGGAGGAAGAAAGAGACAAACATTAAATAAAACATTGCACAAATAGATGTATGTTACCTATTGCAATAAACACAGGGGTTCTACCTTACATGGGCATCTGATAAGGGTTTCTAAAGAGATGGCATTAGATCTTGATGTAGCCACATGAGCTAGCAACTGAGGTATGTGCCCTTGACCAGAATCAAACCCAGGATCCTTCAGGTTGATGCTTTATTCATAGAGCCAAACCAGGTAGGGCCGGGAAAGTTTCTTTTTTTTTTTTAGCTCAAAGTTCATCTTGATTTGGGCATCTAGAGTTCTGGGGAGGGGGAATTAACTGCACCTTTCCTGGGCCATTTTCCTGGTTCCAGCTGCCTTGAATGCTCCCACTCAGTCCACATGGCTTCCTCCTTTCTCTCTCTTGGTACTTCTCAGACACTGGGCCATCTGTAGCTTCAACATATAATACTGATGACCCTGCCCCAGCACTCCCCAGCCCTCATCCTGCTTTATTTTGCTGACATTCTATCTGATCTCTCTATATATATACCTGTATCTTGTCTTTTTATTTTCCATTTTAATTTTTTCATTTACTTGATATTCACTATTTTCTTAGTGTCAGGTATACAGCATAATGGTTAGACATTTATATAACATACAAAGTGATCCCCCATTTGACACCGTACATAGTTATTACAATATTATTGACTACTAGAGGCCTAGTACACAAAATCCGTGTGTGAGTACAGTTCCTAGACCTGGCCTGTGATCAGGGCCATCTTCCTCGGCTGCTAGCAGCTGACCCTGTCCCCTGCCACCACCCAACCCCAGTTTCCTGTTCGCCATTGGGATCAGAGCTTGCAGGCTGGGGGGAGGGACCAAGAGGTTGGCCTTTCCTGCCTGCTTGCTGCTCCCACCTTCCTGCTACCCTTAGTCACCTTCTGTGTGTGGAGCAACTGGTGGGGCAGGGGCCTTGGTCTGGCACCACCCATGTCTGCCTGCACCCACCCCCGGTTTCCCATTCCCTATCAGGTGATCAGAGCTTGCCTGCTGGGGAAGGGACCAAGGGATTGGCCGGCAGGCCCACAGAGGGCAATTGGGGCCTGTGGGCTAGGGACAACTCCTGCATTGAGCATCTGCCCCCTGGTGGTCAGTGTGCATCATAACAATTGGTCTTTCTACTATTCAGTTGATTTGCATATTATCCTGTTCTTCTATAGGACTAGAGGCCTGGAACACAAAATTCATGCACAGGGAGGGGGTCTCTTAGCTTGGCCTGCACCCTCTCCAATATGGGACCCCTGCAGGATGGGGCCTAAATCAACAGTTGGACATCCCTCTCCAATCTGGGACCGCTGGCTCCTAACTGCTCACCTGCCTGCCTGCCTGATTGCCCCTAACTGCCTCTGTTTGCTGGCCTGATAGCCCCCTAACTGGTCCCCTGCTGGTCTGGTCACCCTCTAACTGATACCATGCCAACCTGGTCACCCCAAACTGCCCTCCTGCTGGCCTGGCTGCCTGCTAACTGCTCCCCTGCTTGTCTGGCTGCCCCCTAACTGCCTCCTGCCCTTACCAGCCTGACTGCCCTTCAACTACCCCCTGCTGGCCTGGATGCCCCCTAACTGCCCACCCTGCCAGCCTGGCCACCCCCTAACTATCCCCCTGCTGGCCTGACCTCCCCTACCTGCTCCCCTGCTGGCCTAGCCATCTCTTAACTGCTCCCCTGCCAACCTGATCACCCTTACCCTCCTCTGGCTCAGCCCCCCATTCCCCCACCATGGCTTTTTCCGGAAGGAAGATGGGATGTTCAGAAGATATCCAGTCGACCTCGTATAATTAGCATATTACCCTTTTATTAGTATAGATATTCCCAATACTGTACTTTACATCCCAGTGACTACCTTGTAACTGCCAGTTTGTTACTTCTTAATCTCTGCATCTTTTTGACCCAGCCCCCAAACCACTTCCCATTTGACAACCATCACTTTGTTGTCTTATAACGGAGTCTCTTTCTGTTTTTGTTTATTTCTGAATTCAGCTTTGTGACACCATTGGGAAATGGCTGGAGACCTGCTGCCATTGAGGGAAAACCCCAACCCAGATCCCAGGAAGGAAGCATAGGCAAGGGGCGGTTAGAGGACAGGAAGGGACATAGCTTAGGCATTATATTACCTTGTAACTGAAGTATATAGCTAGAAATCCCAGGGGAAAGAAACAAATTATGGCCAGGAATGTCAGACATAAGTAATTCGGGGCATAAAATGCTACTTCTTCAGCTGTTTGGGTAGGCTCTGGTGGCTTTTGCTCCTCCCCAGGTGGGACAGCTGCGGCGCCTGGGGTACCTGGGGCGCCTGGGACACTTAGGGCGCCTGGGGTACTTGGGGCGCCTGGGGCGGCTGCGGCATCTGGGGCGTCAGCCGGTTTCCGAGAGGCCATGATCTTTCCACCCAGACAAAGACAGACCCCAAATGTCTTGAAATCAGAGAGCCGCAACCCCTACGCCCCCCACTGCTCTAGCCAGAATCCCAAGACCCAAACAAACCGTCACAATTCAGTTCTTCACAAAGGGAGAAACCAGCACCTAAAATCCTGATTGGTTGTCCCCGTGTGGGGTGTGGTCTTGGGATTCTAAGCTCCTCTCAGGCTCAGAGGATAAAGCCAGGCTCCACCTTCTAGCCGGACATGGGCTCCCCCCATAGGAACTGGCTGGAAGCCAGAGGTTGGGTCCTGCCTCCTTCTGAGCCTTGAGAGCCGTGTCTGCAGAGAGGGCGGGAGGCCAGCTCCCAGAGCAGCAGGCGAGAGGCAGTAAACAAGCCCAGTAAGAAAACCAGATTTGCAAACAGAGAGAAGGAAAATGAACTTTGCCAGTAGATTATAAAGTACATTAAAAGTATTCTTCAGTCTGTACTACCAGAAAGAACAGAGAAAGGTAAAAAAAGGGGAAGGTCTCTCTTAAAGTAGTATGTTACCTAATAAATATAGATGGAATGGTGCATTGGGCGCCGCAGGTGGTAGGCAGAATTCTAAGATGGCCCTAAGATTTCTGCTCCCTGGTATACACACCTTCTCCCAGTTATTCTGATTTAAGTACTAATTGATGTGTTGCTGTGAAGGGATTTTGCAGATATAGGTGTTAGGGGCGGACATAGAATATTGGAAACTACTTATTAGTTATAAGAAATAAATAAGAAATGGTAACCATGCTCTGTTAACTGTGATTGTTTTGTACGGATTAAGGAAAGCCTCCCATTCTAACATGTCTGGGAGTTGTACGTCCCCAGGACCTGGGAGTCAACCTTGGACCTGGGAGTCCACCTTGGAACGTGGTCCATCCCCATATCGTGGAAAGGTTAGCAACCTTGTTGCCCAAACAATGGAGCTCCCCCCACCCCTGCGCCCACCTTGCCTACTTCCCCGGGCCTGTGATTCCTGCTTCCCTATGCAATCTTTGTTCTGCCCAGGACAAGCAACTGCTTGTGGGGGCTGCAGAGCAGATTTCTGTGGGTGACCTGCTCTCCCATACTGCGGCAGCACTGGAAGAAATGCTCATGTATGATTCGACCCTGTCTCTGCTTAATGGGCTCAAGTAGTGGCAGGCAGCCTGGACCCATTGTTTGTCTGGTTCCATAGGTAAGGTTTGTGAGAATTGTGAGAATAAACAACCAATCTGTCAAAAGAAGGGAGTTTTAAGCCGCTGCCATGTTTACTCACATGGCTTAGCAGCTGCCAGTTTGAAACAGCAAAGGTTAACCCCTCCCTTTGTTTATTTTAGATTCCAAATATAAATGAAATTATATGGTACTTGTCTTTCTCTGTGTGACTTATTTCAGTCAGCATAATACCCTCTGGGTCTATCTATGGTAAGATTTTGTTCTTTTTATAGCCAAGTAATGTTGTTTTATATATAAGGGCCACACCTGCTTTATCCAATACACACACACACACACACACACACACACACACATATTAGAGGCCTGGTGCATGAAATTTGTG
Organism: Lasiurus cinereus; assembly: GCA_011751065.1. Classification (NCBI taxonomy): domain Eukaryota; kingdom Metazoa; phylum Chordata; class Mammalia; order Chiroptera; family Vespertilionidae; genus Lasiurus; species Lasiurus cinereus. Next base: position 31,194,382 of record JAAGEH010000452.1, on the reverse strand, counting down.
CACCCAGCCTGCACTCTCTCCAATCAGGGACCCCTCGAGGGATGTCCGACATCCCTCTCACAATCCAGGACTGCTGGTTCCCAACTGCTCACCTGCCTACCTTCCTGATTGCCCCTAACCATTTCTGCCTGCCAGCCTGATCACCCCCTAACCACTCCCCTGCAGCCTGATTGATGCTTAACTGCTCTCCTGCCAGCCTGTTTGCCCCTAAATACCCTCCCCTGGGGGCCTGCTCCCTCCTAACTGCCCTCCGGTGCAGGCCTGGTCCTCCCAACTGCTCTCCCTTGCATGCCTGGGTCCCCCCCAACTGCCCTTCCCTGCAGGCCCAATTGCCCCCAACTTCCCTTCTATGCTGTCCTGGTAACTCCTAACTGCCTCCCCTGCACGTCTGATTGCCCCCAACTGCCCTTCCTTACAGGCCTGGTCCCTCCTAACTGCCCTCCCCTGCTGGCCTGGTCAGCCATAACTGCCCTCCCTTGCAGACCTGGGCCCTCCCAACTCCCCTCTCCTGCTGGCCATCTTGTGGTGGCCATCTTGTGTCCACATGGGGGCAGCCATCTTTGACCACATGGGAACAGCCATCTTGTGTGTTGGAGTGATGGTCAATTTGTATATTACTCTTTTATTAGATAGAATAGAGGCCTGGTGCACAGGTGGAGGCTGGATGGTTTGCCCTGAAGGGTGTCCTGGATCAAGGACAGTTTTCACACCATTTATTGAAGAGACTATCTTTATCATATTTTATACTCTTCTTTTATCATGGACTAATTGACCATATTGGTGTGGGTTTATTTCTGAACTCTGTATTCTGTTCCACCATGCTGTTTTGATTGCTCAAGCCTGGTAGTATAGTTTTATAACTTTGTTTTTTTGTTTTATTTTGTTTGGTTTTGCCCTTCTTTCTCTCTGTCCTATTGTTGTTTGTTTAATTGTTGATTAGTTTGGTTATTTATTTATTTGTTTGTTTGTTTTGCTTCTGTTTTTCCTCTCCTCACTTGTTATTAGTTGTTTTATAGTTTGCATTCATCTCTGGGTGTTACTTGTTTGCATTTTTTTTTAAAGATATATTTTATTGATTTTTCACAGAGAGGAAGGGAAAGTAATAGAAAGCCAGAAACATCGATGAGAGAGAGACATCGATCAGCCGCCTCCTGCACACCCCCTACTGGGGATGTGCCTGCAACCAATGTACATGCCCTTGACCGGAATCGAACTTGGGATCTTTCAGTCCCCAGGCCGACGCTCTATCCACTGAGCCAAACCGGTTTCGGCTGTTTGCATTTTTTATATTAGTTATTGTGTTATTGAATTTTCTCCCCATATGAATAGTTTTCCCCCTTCTTTTTTATTCTCTTTTATCTCTTACTTTTTTTCCTTTCATCAATGTCATTTTTGCACACTCTCTTTTTTTTTATCCCCTAATTCTCTTTTCTCTGGTGGTCATCTTTATTTAGGGTTATTAGTATCGTGAATACATTTGTGTTCAGTGCCTTGTGCATTGTGCCTTGTTGTATTGTATTTTGTGCCTTTAAGTCAAGGCAGGAGACAGAGAGCTACATAACCAAGATAACCTATCACACTGCCATTCCTCTGACATCCTATTCTATATCATTTGACTGGAAACTTAATCTATTTATATTTAAAGTGATTATTGATATGTACATAGTTATTGCCATTTTATTATTCATATTTATGTTCCTTCTTTTCATTCTTTTATTTTAAAAGGTCCTTTTAACATTTCTTGGTTTGGCAATGATTGAGTCCTTTAGCTTCTTCTTGTCTGGAAAGGTCTTTATTTCTGTCATTCAAATCTAAATTATAGCTTTGCTGGGGAGAACAGAATTGGTTATAGGTCATTTGAATATTTCATGCCAATCCCTTCTAGCCTGCAATGTTTCTATTGAGAAATCAGTTGATAGTCTTATGAGAGCTCCTTTGTTGGTAACTAATTGCTTTTCTCTTGTTGCTTTTAAAATTTTTCCTCCTCCTTCCCCCCCCCCCCCCACTACCCCCACCGCCACCTAGCTGGTTTGGCTCAGTGAATAGAGTGTCAACCTGCAGACTGAAGGATCTTGGCTTCAATTCTGGTCAAAGGTACATGCCAGGATTGTGGGCTCGAAACCCAGTAGGGGGCGTGTGGGAGGTAGCCAATCAATGATTCTCTGTCATCATTGATGTTTCCCTCTCTCTCCCCATTTCTCTCCCTTCTGAAGTGAATTAAAAATATATTTAAAAATAAGTAAAAATCTCTTTTTTTTTCTTTAACCTTTGATATTTTAATTATGATGTGATTTGGAGTGGGTCTCTTTGGGTTCATCTTGTTTGTGACTCTCTGTGCTTCCTGAATTTGTATGCCTATTTTCTTCACCAGGTTAGGAAAGTTTCCAGCCATTACTTCTTCAAATAAGTTCTTAATTCTTGCTCTCTCTCTTCTTCTAGTATCTCTATGATGGGCATATTGATACACTTGGTGTTGCCCCAGAGGTCCTTTAAACTATCCTCATTTAAAAATTTGTTTATCCTTCTACTATTATGATTAGGTGTTTTCTATTAACTTGTATTCCAAATTGCTGATTTGTTCCTGTGCTTCATCTAATCTGCTTTTGACTCCATCTCATATATCTTTCATTTCAGTTATTGTATTTTTTATTTCTGACTGGTTCTTTTTTTATGTATTCTGCCTTCTTTTTTAATATTTTGTATCTCTCTGAGATCTGTTAAAGTTCTCACTGAGATCATCTATTCTTCCCCTAAGTTTATTGAGCATTCTTATAACCAGTGTTTTGAACGCTGCATGTGGTAGATTATTTGCCTCCCTTTTGTATAGTTCCTTCCCTGGAGAATTGTCTTGTTCTTTCTTTTGGGACATGTTTTTTTGTCTCCACATTGTGGCTGTTTCCCTGTGTTTGTTTCTATGTATTAGGTAGATCTGCTACATCTCCCAGTTTTGGCAGGTGTCCTTATGTAGTAGGTGCCCTGTGGGGCCCAGTGGCACAGTCTTCCTGTTTACTTGAGATGGGTGCTCCAGGGGTGTCCCTTGTGTGGGTTGTATGTGCTCTCCTGTTGTGAGGGAGCTTTGGTTGCTATTGGCACATCAGTGAGTGGATTGGCACATCAGTGGTGGGATGACTGGTTGTGACTACAGAGAAAAAGCTGTTGTGTGGAAGCTGGCCCTTGCTTTAGCAGGCCTCTGGTGCCTGGTGGGTCCACCCTTTAGGTGTGATTTTTTTGTGGCACTAATTGGGTAGTGCTCAAGTGTGGTCTGAAGCTGGCCACCAGGTATGGTGGTTCAAGGGCCTCTTGGGAGGGGCTCTGGTGCAGGTCAAGGTCAGCTGCTACCTGTATCTGACCTAGGGCCACCTGATAGGAGTTAAAGGATCTGCAATGTGGTGGTAGCTGCCTATGCGGGGCTTAAAGATGCCGTGGGGTGGTTATGCTGTGAAAGGAGATTAGTTGCACTAGTGCTGAGCTTGAGGCCATTTGACAAGAGGTACAGGGCATCCTGAGGCCAGCTGCTGCTTGTTTGGGATTTGTGGAGGTTTGAGAGATTTTAGGAAAGTCTGGAGTATGGGGCCAGAACAACCACTTGTGTGGATTATCCTCAGAAAGATCTCTGGTGTGCACTTGAATTGGGTGGTATGGGGTCTCAGAGAATCACCAGGTGGAGCAAGAGCAGTGTTAGATTAATGGAGGCTCAGATTTTGTCACCTGTCTGCACCTGCAGGCTATGCTGGGGAGATCTCCACAAAGGAACAATGGTGCCTGATAGCACTTCTGTCCCAGGAGAGCTGCTTGTCCAGCTCTTGCCCTGGTGCCAAAGAATTCCGTTTCTCCTCTGACGTCCCTGCAGCTCGTCTAGCTGCAGTTACTTCTCTGGAGCACAGGGTTAATGTTTGTGAGTAAGTGGGTCTGGGCTTGGGTCCTTTAAGATTGATAGTTACAAATTAGTCATGGAGATGTGAAATACAGCACAGGAAATGTTAGCAATAATGTTGTAATAACTATGTCATGCCAGATGGATACAGGACTTATCAAGGGGATCACTTTGTAAGTTATATAAATGTACTATGCTGCACACCTGAAACTAATATAATATTGAATGTAATTAAATTTTTTTAAAAACTTAAAGAGGTATGGCCAAAGCCAAATGAATATCACTATCTAATAATGAATTACTAAGATATGCAAACAAATCAGAAAATGTATTAGACATGTATTACTCTCAGAATTGTATTATCCATACTAGAGGCCCGATGCACGAAATTCATGTATGGGTAGGGTCCCTAGGCCTGGCCAGCAATCAGGGCCGATTTGCAGGGCAACCTGTGGGGTGACTGGGGGATGGCACCAGCCCACCCGCTTGCTGCCTCCCTCTGTGGGGCAATTGGTGGAGCGGTTGGCTGGCCTGGGGCCTGCGGGCTAGGGGCAGCTCCTGTGTTGAACGTCTGCCCCACATCATAGCATCTGGTTGTTCCACAAGTGGTTCTGCCCTTTTGTCAATTTGCATATTAGGCTTTTATTATATAGGACTACAGCAGGTGAATCTTCCAGGCTGAACACGTTAGAGATAATTTAGTCAGCTGCCGATGTGCTTCCACTGTCAATAGTTACTGCAGCAATTCTAAAATATGGCCAAAATTTTTTCAACAGATAGAGAATTGGGGTCTGTCTCTGTCTCCTCTCATTGGGTCTGGGCAGGTGTGTGACTGCTTCAAACACAGAGTAAAGCATACATGAGATTGGGTGCAAAAGGCAGCATTTGCTGGAATGTTCAGTCTGGAGCCCTGAGCCATGTGAGAAATTCAAATGTCCTGGGATGGCCATGCTGGCAGTATGTGCAAGCCGCTTGGACAGACACTAAGTTGGAAGTCCGAACTGCGCCCAGCCTTTGAGCCTCCTAGCCCAGACACAGGCTTATAAGGAAGCTCACAATCCAGTCCCTGCTCACCAGCCACTCTGCCCTGTAGGTCTACTAGATGAGGACCTGGACACCATGAAGCAGAGACAAGCGGTCCCTGCTGGTCTCAGTCTGACTTTCTTAGCCACATCATCTTGAGCATAATAAGTGGTTGCTATTTTACACCGCTGAGTTTGGGGCGGTTTGTTATACAGCAGTAGAACTGGAACAGCTGCTCGCCTAATAACTACAGGCTCTAAGTAGTATTCTTTTTCTGCAGAAACAAAAATCCATTCCCTACTTACACCGCTATTTGGAAATTCACAATAATTATTTCTGAATATAAAATGAATGCCCATCACAATCACTGTTAAATCATGGTGCCATTTTACTTTCAGAATAACTGTTGTGAAAGGATAATTGTACATTTCTTCTTGAACTTGACTGGAGAATGCCAATTTATAAACCGCATATGGAGCTTTCCCTTCCAAGTTACCCCCAGGAGGCTTTTCTATATTTGAAAGTGAATATTCAGCTATAAACATAACAACGAGTGCAGAGCCTTGCTGCTGTTCCTGATGTGGTTACATTAATTAGGTAAGACGAGCCAAATGCTCTGGCTCAGAGATGCACAGCAATGGCATGGAAGTGCGAGTTTTGATAGGCAGTTATTCTGAAGACCAAAATTCCAGCACCACTTCAAAGCAGCCCTGTGGTTGTTATTATTTTCCTAATCTCTTTGGGACTTCTCAGCGATGGGTAGCAGGTTGGTGGGGACAGGAGGAGAAACCGGGGCTTGCTGACCCCTAGCAAACTAAGGAAACTGGTGAATGGCTGTTGAGTGAATGGTAGTCTCCCCACCCCACTTTGCCTCCAAGGCAGACACGATGCTGGCAGAACCCATGGGAGCCCTGATGGACACTTTCCCGGCAGGCTGCCTATTGACTTTTAATGCCCAAATTTCAGACAGACACCCTGAAAGAGGGCCACACGGGCAGGGCCGGGGCCCCTTCAGTGCCCACAGGGCAGCAGCCTCTCCTCCTAGGCTGCTCCTCTTGGCCAGGCTGAGCTGGGTCCTCTCAGACGCTCCAGGACATGATCTGCTCAGAACCCGCGGGTGGGCCATATTCTCCGAGTCCCAGCACTTCATCAAGCACATGCACAGTACAATTTCGGACTGACACTTACAAAGGAACGTGAATAGTCACAGCCCTGTAACTCAATGCATTTCTACCAAAGCCACGTGAGTCAGGTTTTCGATGACAACTCAAACAGGATGGCTAGGACTGCTGGCCACAGGCAGGCATCTGGAAAAATTGCGTGTCTGCCAACCAGATGTGGGTTGGTACCTGGGTGCTCTGATGGACTAATCAGGGTGGGGATCAACCATGCATAGTTTGGTGTGCAGGGAGTGATGCCAGGGAGTGATGCTTGGAGCATTTTCCAAGACAGTGCGTTATTCAGAGGTGACTTCCTGTGTCTATTAATGTTATAGAAAACTGTTTGGGGGCATGTAGTTGATGGGCAAAACATTATAACTGTTGTCGTAGAAAGTGATGGGAAACCTGCACTGGATTAGCATTGTCCTGCAGAGTATCTCGTTTTTAGCAACAGTGGGCAAGACTAGCCAAAAAGGGCCTTAATTTTTCACAAGTTAGAGACAGCAGTGCCCCCTGGCGGCCATTGGGCCCCCACAAGGGAGGCAGATGCTCTGAAAAACACAGTGGGTGTCCAAAGCTGGGACCCAACTTCCAGCCTGGATGAAGGAAGCGGTGGGGTCTCAGGCTGCGCGCTCCTGTCTCCAGCCTCCAGGGCCTTTTCCTGTGTTGGCCAAAGGTGGATGTCTTCTTTTCTTATTGGGTATCTACATTCATTTTTTCTGGAAATAGCGAACCATTTTCCTTTGGGGAACCCCCCACACTCAGGTAGTTCTTGAGGGTCAAACCTCCCTCCCACCTCATGTGTCAGGTGTACAGTGATTTGATCAGGGACGAGCACATGGCCCATATCTATCCAGTGAGAGCAGGCCGGGGGTTTTTTGGCTATGGCTGTTGGAAAAGAACATTCCCTTCCCTCTGGCACTAAGTGGTCCATATGTGTAAACCCAGAGGTGTTTTTTGTTTTGTTTTGGTGGGGGTGGGGGGGTCATCTCTGTCTCTGCTTGTAGGGGAGGCTGCTTGGATGTGAAGCTGACCCAGAGAAAAGCAGATTTGCGGAGAAAACAGACACAGTTCTGATAAAATATATATTTAAGCAGATGGATCCAACAGTACCTGAAGCCAGATGCTTCAGGGCCTCTCCAGTTGTGAATAAGTTCTTTTCTCCTGAGCCAGTGGGAATTAGAGGTTATGGTCCCTGCCTGTTTGTTCCCGGCTCTAATTCCTTGTTTCCCTCCTCCAGAATACCCTCATTGCTTCTTACACTTGCAAACTCAGAGGCCACATTAATCAAAACCAACTTTATTATTTAAAGAACAGCTTTTCATCGGGGATACCTAGATGGGGATCCCCAGATGGCAGAACAATATTTACATGCGGGTCAGGAAGATGAGTCTCAGGTAGTCCCAGGGCTGAGTGGGCCCGCCACTGTGGAAGACAGGACCCTGGAGGGAAGGTATCCTGGGACTTGTGGGCTGGGCCCAAGAAGAAAAAAGTTCCATCCCAGGCCCAGAGCGGATCCAACCAGGTGGGGCAGAGGTCACCTAGATCAACTCGGGCCCTGGAGGTGTCTGCAGCCAGGAGAAGCATCAGGTCAGAGCTGAGTCAGCATGCCACTGGCTTCGGAGTGAATCTGAGGAGACAAGTGGGGCCTTCTGAGGTCGAAGAGGCTTCCCTGAAAGTCCCACAACCAGCCTCCTCTTCCAAGAAGCCCTCTGAAACGCCTTTGTTCCACAGGGTGCCTCTTCTAGGCCTGAGCAATCATCTCCAGAAAACCTGGCCTCCCTTTCCCCCATGAGAGTCCCAGACTGTTGCATCCTCTGGCTCCATCTGGGCCCCACTTTCACCTTTATGGCCTGGAAGATCCACTCCCGGAAGTCACTGACTTTGGTGTAGACGCCTGGCTTCTGGGCCAGGGCACAGCCAGTGCCCCAGCTCACAATGCCACAGAGCCGCCAACGTGGGGTCCGAGAGATGCTGTCCTCACACACGAAGGGGCCACCACTGTCGCCCTGGTGGGGGGAGGGGAGGCAAGGCTGGAGGTGCTTTTGGATGGCCACGGGCTGTGGTCACAGAGTCACCTGGCCCTGAGATAGGGAGCCTGGCCACCCACTGCCCTGTGCCTCCATCCCTAGAGTTGCAGGGTCAGGGGCTGTCCCCCTCAATCCCTCACCTGGCAGGCATCGATGCCACCCTCAAGGTAGCCAGCACAGAACATCTTGGGCTTGATCTGGTTCCCGTAGAAGTCAGGACCATTGCAGACATCGTTGCTGATTATGGGGACTCGGGCCTCCTGGAGGACCCCAGCCTGTTGGCCTGGGGGTGTGCGGGCAAGGCTGGGCAGAGCTGGTGAGCATGCACGCACCCCTCCCCTCCTGGTGCCCACCCCAGGCTCCTCAGTGTCCCTATGGTCCAGGACCAAGAGGCACCAAACCTGCCACACTGCTCTTCTCTGGCCCAGGTCAGTCTCCCTCATGGCGGCTTCCCAGGCAGAGGGTGGGACTCACCGTAGTACTGCGTGTTGCCCCAGCCAGTCACTGTACAAATCTTGCCATCCACCAGGGCCTGGCCGGCAGCTGGGAGGCACACGGGCTGGATGTATTCTGTGAGAGAGACCAGGCTGGTCCAGCCCCACCTGGACCAACATCGGTCCCACTGCCTCCGGTGCCCCTGACACAGCCTTTCCTCTGGTCTTTAAAGCAGCTACAGCAGCAGTTGCTGTCTACTGAGAGCTCACTCGGTATCTGGGTGTCCGGCACCTTTCTGTGTCCGTTCCTTCCAGCTCCGTCACCCCACGGAGGAAGAGGACCGTTACCCCATTTCACAGAAGTGGGGACGAGGCCAAGGCACGTGTTCAAAGTCTCACAATGAGTCAATGGCAAAGCCAGAGTTTGAACCCAGATTGCCCAATTCCCAGGCCATGTTCTTTTTTTTCTTTTCTTTTTTAAAATATGTCTTTATTTATTTATTTATTTGTTTGTTTGTTTGTTTATTATTTATTTATTTTTAGAGAAAGAAGGAGAAGATATATAGAAACATCAATGATGATAGAGAAACATTGATTAGCTGCCTCTTGCACACCCCCTACTGCAGATCAAGCCTGCAACCCGGGCATGTGCCCTGACTGGGAATCGAACCTGTGAACTTTGATGCCAGGGACGCTCTATCAATTGAGCCACACTGACCAGGTCTCATATTCACCGTTTTAATCATGTCTGTCCTTTTTACAGATGGGGGCAACTACAGCACAGAAAGGTGAACCACATGCCCCAGATCACATAGCTGGCAAGGAACTGCAGCTGACAGTGGTGCTGTTACCCCCTCAGCGGTATTTTTTAAACCCAAGCCACTCTCACCCCACACTCTGTGCCTCCTGGAGACTTCCTTCCTTCAGTGCTGTTAACTCCTCACTCTTTTCACTACAGAGGAGACTTTATTTTGTTTTAAGGGGGAAAAGCACATGCATCACTCCCTTAAATGGAAAACCAGTATCATGAATCATCAAAAAGAAAAGAACCATAAAAATAAGTATAATGCAAACCACAAAATAGCCCTGGCTTCCCTGGCACACAGCCCAGGGATTGCAGGCTGATTCCAGTGCCAGGAGGCCTGGGCTCAACTCTCTGTCATTTGCCAGCTGTGGGAATCTGAGACCTTTTTTCACCTCCCCTCTGTTGGGAACTCTCCTCAGGTGGAAAACAGGATGATAAAACGACCCACCCAGGCTGCAGTGAGAACCGAATGAGCTTGTGCACAGGACCCTGCGAACAGGGCCTGACACGGAGAATGCGCCGTGCAAGTGTTCGTGTCTCTCCTTCTTATCACTACATCATCTTACTGTACTCCTTCACTACTGTTACCAGGCTGGTGCCTGTCGGAGGCCCATCACTGCCACCACGGTGTTTATTACTGGGACACACGATGGCCTACCCGAAGCTGAGGCCAGAGCCTGCCCACCGCCCGCCAGGCAGGCCTAGAGATAGTCAGAGACACCCTGCCCCATGCGAGTCCTCCTCACTGGGAGCCAGGGAGTGCTCCAGAGGGCTGCAGGGGGATGACTCTTAACTGCCCGACTCCTCCATGTATTTAAAACACCGTCTTCATTTCATTCGATGGCGTTTTGTGGTAAAAAATGTTTTGGGTATATAATTCATACACCACACAATTCACCCGCTTAGGATGCACAAGCCAATGATTTTGAGTGGGCTCACGGATGTTGAGTAGCATGCGGAGCACCAGGAAGGTACATCCAGCACCACCATCAATTTGAGGACATTTGCATCACCCCCAAAGAAACCCTGTGTCCTTACCTGTCACCCCTACTCTCCCCATCCCCATCGCTGGCCACCATGAATCTGCGTTCTTTCGCTATAGAGGTGCCTATTCTGGACACTCCATAGAAACAGATTAATATAGCGGCCTTTTGTGTCCGACTTCTTTCTTAGCAGAATGTTTGCAAGGGTTGGCCATTACGTATCACAGAAAGGGCTGTTCCTTTCTACGGCTAAATAGTATTCGATTGTCTGGATTGGCCACGTCTTTACCCATTTGTCAGAGGACAGACATGGCTGTTTCTACCTGTTAACCACTGTGAACAGTGTTTGTGGGAGAGCTTGTGGACAGGCTCCTGCGTGGACACATGTTTTCATGTCTCTGGGGCGTCCCCCAGGAGTGGGATCGCTGGGTCGCAGGGCAACTCCATGTTTCACTTTCCGAGGAACTGCCAGACTTTACCCAGCGGCCACACTAACCATTCCCACTTGGTAGGCACCCACTTGTGTCCCCCCAGAGCGTTTCCCTTATCACCACGGGCTCCTAGGCGCCTGGCCCCTCCTCTGAGTCCCCAGCCTCAGGAGTCCCCAGGCCAGTTCTCAGCCCCAGACTTACCTGTAAGGGGCAGGGGGCTGGAGAGGTGGACCAGAGCGATATCATTACTGTTCTCCTCACTGTTGGGATCCCGAAAGGGGAGATAGCCCCCATGGTAGACTACTGCCTGAACCCCCATCTGCAGGCCGTGGGGGGAGGCCTGGGCAACAGCGCCAGCAAACACACGCCATCGTGACAGGACCCGGTTCCGCCTACCAGAGAACAGGAGGGAGGGTGGCAGCCTGCCTGGAAACAGGCTCCCCACTTGGCTGCCCCGCCACCCTCCTTAGTGCCCGGGGGTCACTCACTCAGGGAAGCAGTGGGCGGCCGTCAGCACCCAGTCTCCGGAGAGCAGGGACCCGCCACAGAGGTGCGCTCCATCGTAGCGGAGACTGACTTGCCACGGCCACTTGCCCAGGCTGGTATCCTGGCCTCCCACAATGCGGTCTACCGGCAGCTTCCTCCGGCCACAGTCTGTGAGAGAGGGCAGTCAGGGGGGCCTGGGAGCCCTCGGGGCCGGCCCTGCACCAGGAGGTCTGAGAGAACACGCCCCACTCTGGGAGGGTGAGGGGGGCTCCCCTTTGGAGGAGTCTGAGAGGACACGACCTGGTCCTTGAAGGACCAAGAGGGTGTGGCTGCTTGGGATGGTCCGATGGGCCAAGGCCCTGTCCTGGGAGATCTGAAGGGGACAGGGACCCCTCCTTAGGGTCGTGGTCCCACCTGGTCTCAGAAAGAGGGTTCTGAGTGTCAGGGTCTCACCTTGGCAAATGGTAGCCAGGAAGCGGCCCCTGGGACAGTCACTGTAAGAAAGACAGGGATGGAGCAGAGAGAAACAAAGAGGCCGGTTCAGTCAGAAGGAAAACGAGGAAGAGCAGGTAGGGGCGCCTTGGGAGCTGCGGGGCCGGGGGTGTGCCCCCACCTGCCCACTGCCCTCCTCACCACACGGAGATGACCTCGAGCAGCCTCCGGGCGTAGGGCAGCCTTCCCTCGTCCACGCAGAAGAAGCCTGATGTGCCGTTGGCACCCGCTGTCCGCACATCCAGCTCCGAGTGGGCCAGTGCCCTGGGCAGGGCAGGGGTCAAGCCTGCTCCTCTCACCCTCCCGCTACCACTCCTCCAAGGGGCACCCCAGTACCTGAGGAAGCCCATCTCCTCACAGCTGAGCCCCGCCACCCTGGCATTGGAGCGCGAAGAGCACAGCAGCCGCCACGTCCCCTCCGTCTCGTCAAAGACTGTGAGCCGAGTGTCTGCTGGGCTGACCTGCACTGCGGGGAGACAGGACAGCCACACGCTCGCCTCCTGTCCAGCTCTCCTGCTGTGCTTCGCTGAGTGTCCTCGTCTGAGTCCCAGCAGGGCTGGTCAGAGCACCCCACGCCCCCCACTTTCCTGACTGTGTCCAGAAGGGTACGTGACAAATTAAACCAAGGAACGGCCACCCGGGGACGGTGGCTGGCCCTGCTGGGGACAGGGAAGGGCCTCTCCCCAGGCCTTCCTAAGCTGGCTGCTCACACGCTGTAAGTCTGGGACTTTGCGGGGACGTTTGGGAAGAAGAAAACTGTCTCAACCAGCCCCCCAAGGGAATGGTGTGTGAGGCTGCATGTGCTGAGGCTGTCGTTGCCCACGTGAGGGGACAAATAAGCCAACACAGGAAAGTCAGGAGATCGCTGCTAATAGTTTTAAGGTCCTTGATAGTTTTAAGTTCCTCAATGGAGCCAGGCTGGAGGAACCCCCAGAAGTGGCTGAGTTAATCATTCTCTTTTTCATTTAGCCAGTTTATTTTTCTTCTTCTGTCTTCTGCCATCTGAGGACCCTTGACTAATACATCAGATTGCCAAAATATTTAAATAGACATCCTTAGTCTTAAATTTAAAAAAAGAGGAAAGTATAGGTATCTTTCCCGTGGGACTGGTCAGAGCTTTGAGTATATTAAAGTGCATGATAATTCTCCAAGCATGATGCAGAACTCATTCATTCACTCCTTCATTCACCAAACTAACTAAGCTTTAACGAGACACGTACTTCATACTTAGTCCTATGAGGGGTGATGCTAAGTACACAAAGATGACTAAGACAGCCCTCACCAAGCCAAAGTCTGGGGTGAGGGAAATAATAAACGTCACCCAACAAGACACATCCTCACACGGAGGTGAGGCGGGGCAGGGACACATAGGAGGGCTGAGCAGCGCCTGGGAGGGATCCCTCCTGCCTGGCGCAGGTGGTATTGAAAGCTGATGTCCTCTCAGCTCCTCTTAGGCTGCTTCCCACACTCGGCCAGAGGACCCTTGTTCACCCCTAAGCCAGGCCACAGCCCTTAGTCATAGTTATTTACGCTCCCCACTCAGTACATGCCGGCTCTCGTTTAGGCAAAGAACAAATGAGACAAAACCCCTGCCCTGTGGCATTCAAAGGCCTATAAGAGATGGATAAGGAAAGGTACAGATAAAGGAGAATAGATCATGTGTCACCAAAGAAGGGGCCAGGGAGACAAATCAAGCTTTGACAGAGTCAGGGTGCTGGTGTGAGTGGTGATTTTGGGGTGAGGCTGCGATCTCAATAGTTGGGAAGGAAAGCTTCCTGAGAAATGGTAAGGGAACAAGACCTGAAGGAAGTGAGATTGTGAAGAAAAGTGAGGGGACAGAAAACTAGGCCAAGGGAAGGGAATGCAGTTGCAAAGATCCTCACACTGGGGGTGGGGGCTGAGGAACAGCGAGAAGGCTGGAGCAGAGTGAGCGAGGGGCTCGGAGGCAGGAGACAGCCTGGATCAGCGTCAGGACTTGGCTTTTACCAGAAGGCGCTCCTGAGGAGGATCTGAGCCAGGAGGGCTCCGACCTGCCTACAACCTGCCTATGGCTCACAGGCTCCCTCTGGCTGTGTGTGAAAAACAGAGTGGGGGGTGTGGAGGGTAAGGGGCTGGGAGCAGGAGATAGAGGTGGCTGCATGTCCAGGAGGGAGAGGATGGAGGCTGGGCCAGAGGGGAGCTCTGGAGAGGGTGAAGAGCTTAGATTCTGGACAGATTTTATAGGTGGAGCCCGTAGAATTTGGGGACAATTGGATTAGGGAAAGAGAGGGGTCAAGGGCAATTCCATGGTGTTTGGCCTGAGCCACTTGAAGGATTAAGCTGCCACTGACACGGTTGGGGGAAGCGGGAAGGTAGGTTTGGAGGAAGATCGGCTGTAAGCCTCTCCTCTTCTGAGAGCGCGTTCTAGGACCCTGCTTCTGGTGAAAGTCACTTCCGCATCCTCTCAGGGAAAACCCAGTGAGACCTCACCCAGCCGAGCAGTCTTCCCCAAGCCCCACAGATCTGGGCAAGGACTTCCAGGGAGAACCCTGTCCTGCTGAGGACCTACTGAGCACCAGCGCTATGCTACATGCTCTCCATCACTGTACCCCGAGACCACAAAGGTCATCCCCATTTTCCAGATGGGTGAGTGGAAGCTTGGGGAGGTGGGGTGACTTGCACCAAACGAGGCAGAGAGGATATGTACTCAGGCCCCAGTGACTCCAAACCCCAAGCTTTTAAAGTTCCCTACACAGCCTCTTAGGCAACGTCCCCTCAGAAGGGTGAAATAATAACAGCGCAGAAATAACCATACTGACTACGTTTCCTGGGGAGGGGATGTCCATGGGCCGGCCCCATGCTATGTATCTTATTCTCTCCCATGCCATCCCAGGAGGTAGAGACCATTTCTATGTCCATTTCAGAGCAAGAAACTGAGCATCTGAAAGCCTGGGGCAGGGCTGGGGGTGGGGGGGACACGAGGGTAGGGGCAGGCTGGAAGGGGTTAATGGGGAGAAAAGGGGGACATATGTAATATTTTCAACAAAAAAAGATTTAAAAATCCTATATAATAAAGAGGTAATATGCAAATTGATCATCACTCTAACACACAAGATGGCTGCCCCCATGTGGTCAAAGATGGCCATCCCCATGTAAACACAAGATGGCCAGCAGGAGAGGGCAGTTGGGAGGGACCAAGCCTGCAAGGGAGGGCAGCTGGGAGAGACCAGGCCTGCAAGGGAGGGCAGTTAGGGGCAACCAGGCTGGCAGGGGAGGGCAGTTGGGGCAATCAGGACGGCAGAGGAGCAGTTAGGCATAGATCAGGATGGCTGAGGAGTGTTTAGGAGTGATCAAGTTGGCAGGCAGAAGCAGTTAGAGGCAATCAGGCAGGCAAGTGGTTGGGAGCCAGCAGTCCTGGATTGTGAGAGGGTGTCCTACTGCCCGTTTAGGTCTGATTCCACTGGGATCAGGCCTACACGAGCAGTCGGACATCCCTCGAGGGGTCCCAGATTGGAGAGGGTGCAGGCTGGGCTGAGAGACACCTCATGCACAAATTTCATGCACCGGGCCTCTAGTAATAAAAGTAAATATTTTTTTAAAAAGGAAAGGAAAAGAAACAGCCTCAGAAAAGGATGTATTTTTCCAGGGGCCTAAAAACTGGCAAAGCCAGGATGTGAAACCAGGCCTGCTGACCTGTATACCCCCTGCTCCTTCTGTGGGTCTAACAGAGACCCTTTACTTGTCCCCAGCCCAAATACACTCACCCACAGCTCAGCTAAGAGCTTCCTGGCTAATAAGAAAAGATAAAATACTGCTGCCATTTGCAACAACATGAATGGATCGTAAGAATATCATGTTGACTGAAGTAAGTCAGACAGGAAAAGTCAAAAACATATGATTTCACTCATATGTGGGTTATAAAACTAAAAGCAACAAATGAACAAACAAGATAAACAAACAAAAACAGACACAGACAATATGGTGGTTACCAGAGGAAAGGGGTTGGGTGGTGGAAAGTAAAGGGTAAAAGAGGTCAAATATATGGTGACAGAAGATGATCTAACTTTGGGTGATGAACACATGATGCAATATACAGATAATTTTTCATAGAAATAAATGTACACTTGAAGTCTATAACCAATGTCATCCCAACGTATTTAATTTTTAAAAGGCTTTTCCTGGCTTGCTTGCTTGCATTAATCATGCCCCGCCCCCCCCCGCCCCTCTTCTTTTGGTAGTGGTTATACCTCTTTTTTTTTTTTAATAAATCTTTATTGTTCAGATTATTACAATTGTTCCTTTTTTTCTCTCCATAGCTCCCCTCCACCCGGTTTCCACCCCACCCTCTGCCCTGACCTCACCCATATTGTCTTCATCCCATAGATGGACGGTTTTTCTCCAGTCTCTCCCTGCTCCGCCCTCACCCCCTTCCCTCTGAGAATTGTCAGTCCACTCCCTTTCTATGTCCCTAATTTTATTATATTCACTGGTGTATTCTGTTCATCAGATTTTCAATTCACTTGATTTTTAGATTCACTTGTTGATAGATATGTATTTGTTGTTCATAATTTTTATCTTTACCTTTTCCTTCTTCTTCCTCTTCTTAAAGAGTATCTTTCAGCATTTCATATAATACTGGTTTGATGCTGATGAACTCCTTTAGCTTTTTCTTCTCTGTGAAGCTCTTTATCTGCCCTTTAATTCTGAATGATAGCTTTGCTGAGTAGAGTATTCTTGGTTGTAGGTTCTTGCTATTCATCACTTTGAATATTTCTTGCCGCTCCCATCTCACCTGCATAGTTTCTGTTGAGAAATCAGCTAACAATCTTATGGGTGCTCCCTTGTAGGTAATGTTTTTCTCTTGCTGATTTTAATATTCTCTCTTTGTATTTTGCCCTGGGCATTTTAATTAATATATGTCTTGGTGTGGTTCTCTTTGGATTCCTTTTGTTTGAGGTTCTGTGCACTTCCTGGATTTGTAAGTCTATTTCTTTCACCAGGTAGGGAAAGTTTTCAGTCATTATTTCTTCAAATAGGTTTTCAGTATCTTGCTCTCTCTCTTCTTCTGGCACCTCAGTAATTCTGATGTTGGTATGCTTGAAGTTGTCCCAGAGACTCCTTAGACTCTCTTCACATTTTTGGATTCTTTTTTCTTTTTACTTTTCCAGTTCAGTGTTTTCTGCTTCTTTGTATTTCTAATCTTTGACTTGATTCTTGCATTCCTCTAGTCTGCTATTAGGTCTCTGTATAATATTTTTTATTTCAGTCAGTATATGTCTAATTTCTAGTTGATCCTTTTTCATCTCCTCTTGGGTCTCGCTAAATTTATCCATCTTTTCTAGAAAATTCTTGAAAAGCCTTATAACTGTGGTTTAAAACTCTATATCCAGTCATTTGTTTTCCTCCATTTCTTTCCTTTGTGATCTATGTATTTCTTTGTCTTTGCATTTTCACTGCTTCCCTGAGTTGTTAGAGTAGTTTTGTGTGCTAGGTGTCCTATATGGCCCAGTAGCTCCACCTCCCCAGTTACCTGAGGTGGACTCTCTTGGTGCACCTCTTTGTGGACTGTGTGTACAGTCTTGTTGTAGTTAAGTCTTGATTGTTGTTGGTATCACTGCGGGGAATTGACCTCCAAACCAATTGGTTGTGGAGATCAGCTGTGTCTACGCCAGGAGAACTTCTGTGCTGGAATCAGCCTTATGATACAAGACTTGCAAAATTGCAAATTGCAAACGCATGTGTGCTCAGTTTGGATGGGGTGAAGTCTCAGGGCTGAGCAGACAGCCTTGGTTTCCCATCAGCCCTGCCCTACGCAGCCCCTGGATTTCAGTGTCCCTCAATAATTGCTGCAGCCCTCTCTTTGCGCACTCGTGTTCATGTGCCTCCAGACCTCTGCCTTTCGCATCTCCCCTGAGTTTCCATGCACTCCGGGGACCCGTCACCAGGGTCTCACCCGAAACTGGGGTTCAGTGCAGTCAGAAGTGGATTTCAGCACAGTTGGGAGGTTCAGTTTTCCTCCCGCTAGAGAAAACCAGCGGCACAATCAGCAGCACAATCAGTCCTCTCTGTGCGCACCTCTGCCTTTCGAGGCTCCCCTGAGTGTCCGTGCACTTCTCCCTTTTTTTGACAGTCCAGACTCCCCACTATGAGTATCGCCCAGAACTGGGGTTCAGTGCAGTCAGAACTGGGGATTCAGTGCATTTGGGAGTTTCTATCTCCCTCCCGCTAGAGGAAGCCTGCCAGGCACTCCACCACCCGTCCTCTCCACACACGTGTCTCCATACCTCAGCTTTTTGCAGCTCCTCTGAGTCTCTGTGAGCCCCTCTCTTTCCTTCTAGTTGTAGAATTTCCACTCAGCCAGCTTTCCTGTGGTCCTGGATGATGTTCGTTTTGTCTTTTAGCTGTAGTTTTGAAATTGTTGTGCGAGACAGCAGTTTAGGTGTCCACCTATGCCACCATCTTGGTTTCCTCTAATCATGGCCCCTTGCTCTGGGGTTGGGCAGGAGCTTCCTGGCACCTCTGTTGGGTGGTACCCACCACCCCTTGAGTCCCAAGACCAAAACTTGGATTTGAAATACCAAGTGGGCTGGAGTAAATTCTTATTTTGAAATAAATGCTCCAGAAATGTGATTTCCAAAAAGTATGAGGTTTTAGGAAACCATTATCACTTTATGATTGTGTTTTAGGGAACGTGGAGGGGGAAAGAATATAAAATGCCTCCTCTAACTATTTTTAAAGCCTTATTTTGTGCCACTGTTTCTCACTTTTAAACGCTTTATTCTCATTTGTATTATTTTAATCAATGCAAAGTGTGTTCTGAGTCACCTGGCTTGCTTACTATATTGTCTGATATATTTAGAAGTGTGACAACCCCAGAAAAATGAGGCAAGGGTATAGTTTAATTTTTGGGGGGTGGGTGGGGATTTTTTGTTTGTTTTTTGTTTTGTAATTTCCCAATGCTTTTTGAAGACTCCAAGTATAGCTGAAGGGCAAGAGTGCTGGCACTGGACTGAGCTGGTCAAAACTGTGGCCCGTTACCATCTTCCCAGGGAAGCCCAGGACAAGTTAGCTCATCTTAGCTGTTTGTATCTGTGCTCATTCGTTAATCAAAGATTTCCTGCCCTAGCCAGTTTGGCTAATGAATAGAGTATCAGACTGCAGACCTAAGGATCCTGGGTTCGATTCTGGTCAAGAGCACGTATCTAGGTTGCAGGCTCCTCCTGGGCCCAGGGCCTGGTCGGGGCACAAAAACGTGCAGGAGGCAAACTCTCCCTCTCTCTTCTACTCTAAAAATCAATGGAAAAATATCCTCAAGTAAGGATTAAAAATAAATAAATTCCTGAGCACCCACCATGTTCAGGACACTGTCTGGGGTAGTAAAAAAAAAAAAATGCCCCTGCACTCCTAAAATCCCTCAGGAGAAAACAAACCGCTGTGAGTGCGAGGCGAGTTGTACCCAGGCAGCAGGATGGCCAGGGACTTGGGGAACATGCAGTCTGGGAGTACCAGAAGGCCTTGCTCAGAGAAGTTAAAGCCAATGTTTGCCAAGTTGGCTGACAGCCAAGCCCTGCCTGGATCATTATGTCCTCTAATTCTCACCCCGAGCTTACAGCTGAGAACATGGAGACTGTGCCAGGGCCCCCACTTGGCAGTGACACTGCCAAACCCCGAAACCTGCCTCTGGGTACAAGCTGGAAAGAAGTGGGTGAACAAAGGCTATGGTGCCAGTAGGGTCCTTCAAGGGTGTGAGAGTGCCAGGAACAAGGGTGAAGTGAGGGCAAAGAAGGCCCTCCTTGGGAGCCCAGTGATGGTGGGGAGCCATGGAGGGACATGGCGGGGGCATGAGCCCTCTGCCCTTCCCCTGATATGACATGTGGTCTTGGGCAAGTGAATGCACTTCAGTGGCCTCAGTTTCCCCATCTTGGGTGATGATAATAGCTCCAGCTTCACCAGGCTATTGTGCAAGGGCCACAGCCAGAGTCTGGCATATGAGAGCCCTCACTACGGCAGCTCCCGTTTCTTGAGGGGCTATAGCACGTGCTGGTTCTGCATAAAAGCTGAGCCTTTACTAGCTCTGTGACCTGCAGCATACCACCTGGCCTTGGTGTGCCTCAGTTTCCCCATCTTAAAATGGGCTGTTGTGAGGATTTAATCAATTGACACCTGTCGAGCTGAGGCCTGTGCCTGACACATGTAACTAGCACTGATATTGGCTTCCCTTGTCGGGATGTTCAATTCTTCTCTTAATGTGAGCTGAGTCCTTTATGGAAGTAGATGAGGCACCTGGGCATGAAAAGATACCCCGTCACCCAGCTTCCCCCTCCTGCTGCTGTCTGCACCACGGAAAGGCAGCGTGGAGCTAGCATGTGGGGCGACCCCTTCCTTCATTCCACAGCGAGCTCTGTGCCTGTTTATCAGTGTGGTCCCTCTCCCGGGCCTGCGGCAGACACATCTCTATCGCACGTCTAAGGGCTCTGCCTGTCCCAGCGTTGGCCAGTGGTCCTCACTTTCCATCTGTGAGTGGGGATGAGAGCTGCTATCTTCTAGGGGAGCTAGAGAGTTCACTGGTTTCAGACAGTGCCTCTCAGACACGTTTATCTACACTCTGCAGTAAGAATAAAATAAAAAAAAACAGTTTTCCATCATGATGAGGCCTTGAACTTAAGTTTTCTGAGGCAAACCATCCCATGGCTCTGAGCCTCAGTTTCCCCATCTTTAACATGGAGAGAATAACAGTCCCACCCTCATAAAACCAAAATAAAAGATTAACGAGTTTTTCTTACTGAGAGAGACGCGTTCGAATATTTTCTAGTCTCATCTATTTCATACTTTTTAACATCCGATTTCCAACTCACTAATTTAATGTTTTGATACCTTAATGGTAACACAGTCAGAGTCTGAAAGACACTGGGTCAGACAAGCGAACTGCCTACAGCAGCCCCCGGCCAGCCAAACACTCGGCACGAGCGCATTCCTTCAACAACCCTTCCTCTGAGCTCCTTCCAGGCCCAGAGGGTCCAGCCGCCTCACTCACCTGGATACAGTGGCTTCTGATCACTCCTGAGCAGAACGGTCACTGCAGAGAAGGCAGAGGTGAGGGCAGGTAGGCGAGGGCCTCAGAGGCAGGAGAGGGTAGAGGTGCAGGGGGCCGCTCTCACCGATGGCCCAGGATGCCGCCCCGATGCCTGTCAGGAGCAGCAGCGTCCCTGCAGTGAGAGCTGCTACCTTGGATCCAGAACAACATGGCACCGGCCGGCCACCTGCAACAGAGATCATGCTGGGCCACTGCCAGTCCCGTCCCCATCAGGACAGGGTCTGGGCATAGGGTCAGCTTTGTCTGTCTGTCCCCACATGTCTGAGCCTCCCGGGCCCAGTTGGCAGGGCTGCCTCTCCCCTGCAGCGAGGGCAGCCAGGTGTCCAGCTCCTCAAGGGTTTCAGCCGGGAAGGGGAGTGGCTGGTGCAGCTCCCACCCTCGCTGCCTGCACTCCTGGCATTCCTCCTCCCTGGTGACTCTGCTTTGTAGCTCCGTCATCACGTTGGGACATCTCTTTCTGGACCTCTCACTTTCTGCTACCTTTGGAGCCTCTTGGGGGCTGTGACTCCTGACCTTTGCCCTCTTGGCAGATCTCTTCCCTGCTGTTTGGTATTCCCTCACTACCTCATTTCTCTCTAATGTTCCAGACCCTCTGTCCCTGGGTACCAGACTCTTCACATAGGACCCAGCTCCAAGGTCAAGTTTACACCTGAACTTAAGTTGGAAAACTTGCCAGCCTCACTTCTAAATATTGACCTTCCCCACTCCTAGCTGAGACCTTGGGACAGGTGACATCACCTCTTTGCGCCTCAGTTTCCTCACCTATTTAATGGGCATCCACCTAGTACTCACCTCTAAAAATAATACTTTTAAATAATAACGTTCTTTTAAATAATAATAGCCAAACTCTTATCAGATGCTTATTATGCTCCAAGTACTGCTCTAAATGCATTAATTTATTCAGCCCCTACCTCAGTTATGAGTCCCATTTTTCATACAGGGGAAACTGGGGCCCAGAGAAGAATCACATGCCTGAGGTGACTCAGCTGGCAAGAGGCAGTGTTGGGTCCTGAACCCTGGGAAGCACTGGAGCTAGGGCTCAAATATATAACCACTAAGCCATGCTACCTCTCCGTGAACATAGTCCCTGGCATATAGCAGGTTCTCAAAAAGTGTCTTTCAGTCATTAAAGCAGTGTGGTCCTGGCAACTCCCTTCACCTCTCTGGGCCTCAGTCTTCTCATTGGTAAAAGGGACACTTATTCATTCCTTGTCCTGTTGAGCATCTGCTGTGTACTAGGTACCGTTCTAGGCTCTAGGGACACATCCCAAAACAAGATGCATGAGGTGCTGGCCATAGTGTGTAAGGTGAGGAGGAAATGAACAAGTAGACAATAAATGAACTTGATGATTTCCAGGTGCCGCAAAGACTATAAAGAAAATAATGCACGCCGGGGACGGCAGGTGGCTTCTGTAGGGTGCTTAAGGAGGGCCTCCCTAATAAGTGATTTTTTAAAAAATACAGGTGTGTTTTTTGTTTTTTTATTGATTTGAAAGAGAGAGGGATAGAGACATAGAAACATCAATGAAAGAGAAAGCTCATTGATCGGCTGCCTCATGCACGCCCCCTACTGAGAACCGAGCCTGCAACCCAGGCATGTGCCCTGACCAGGAATCAAAACAGTAATCTCTTGGTTCATGGGTCAATGCTCAACTATTGAGCCACACAAGCCCAGCCCTAATAAGGGACTTTTGAGTTGAGGCCAGCCATGCAAAGACCTTAAGGAAGAACACTGTGGGCAAAGGGAACAGCATAGTCAAAGTCCTTAATGCAAGAATAAGCATGATCTGTGAGAGGGCAAGAGAGGCCACTGATATGGCCAGAATGGCATGCACTGGAGAAGACAGTGGAACCAAAGCTGGGGCCAGCCAGGGAGGCCTGGGACCTGGGAGAAGACGGATTTTATTCCCAGTACAACAGGGCCCCTAGGCATTTCGGAAGGAACAAAGAGAAAAGGCTGCTGAAAGCCTTTAGCTGGGCCTGGCATGTGCCTGGCTGCCTTTGGCATCTGCAAGGCTCTCTCAAGGCCACAAGAGATCCCATTCTCTTGTCTGTGGCATGGTCGTCTGGCCAATAGACACAGGGCCAGCCAAGTACCTGGAACAGAGCGGGGAGTGGTTCCGGACCTTCCTGGGATGGCCGCTGTCTGGGTGTCTTAAGAATTTGAGAGCCCAGCGGTTCTCATCAGGCACGAGAGAACACTCCCTCCCTCCAAAGGGGCCCAGCTGGCAGACCCCGCCACGTCTCAGGAGGGCCTCCAGGGCCACCCCCAACTCTGTACCCAAGCACTTTCCTGGTTCTAGTGGGAGGTTCCTTTGTTTGCATCTGTGCTCTGCTGTGCCTGCTGAGGCAGAAAGGTCCGCCACCATGTCTCCTAGGGCGAGAGGAAGAGCCCCCTTCCCTGCCCTCTGGTCCAGGGGACTTCGAGCAACCACCCAACAGGTGCCTCTGGTAGACAGGAAGCACCCTCACTCTGACAGAAGACCATCCTTGTCGTGATTCTATGGGAGCCACCGGGCCTTTTAGATCGGGGAGCCAACTCCCCCCACCCACCCCCTACCCCGAGTTCACCGGGAGGCTCTACTCTGCACTCCTGCAGGGGCACCTCCTTCTGACCCCGCCATTTGTCTGTAAAACTCTCACAAGTGACAGCTCTGGCTCTTTGTCTCCGGGACTCTACTCAGCTGATGGCTTCATGTCTCAGTCCCCCTCAGACCCAACTTCAACTTTCCGAATGGAAGTCCCCTCACTTAAATTTGGAGACGCCCAGAGGTCTTTCCTTCTACTTCTCCGACGGTGCCTTCTCCATCTCCTGACCTATTTATCTCTGAAATCGGGAATTCACAGAACGGGCTGTGATCTTCCTGCCTCCATAGCCTTAGTTTCTGTCCCGGGCCAGGACTTTCCTGTAGATTAGGGTCCTGCAGCCTCTTAGATATCATCTCCTGGAATCTTCTAGGCCTTGCACACCTCAGGTCCCACACTGGCCTCCATGACTCCCCCAATCCCCAGGTCACTCGTCCTCAGGCCAGCCCCTCCTCTGCAGGACACCTCCCTCCTTTCAGAGCATGCAGGTCCCCAGCTTGCAGGCCTCCTCAAAGTCTCCTGTCCACCTTCTTCTTCCCTGTCCCTGACTCCATCCAGCTCCTGGCTCAGGCTCTCCCTCTGGTCCAGCCTCTACAAGGAAGCTTGGGGGCTCTAGCTAAATATCAAACCCAACCTGTCCCTGCTTTCCCTAGAACTCTCCGTGACTCCCCGATGTCCCACAGGACAGAGTCCAAGGCCCTCAGCCCTGTGGCGCCAGCAATCCTCGCACATAAGCACGGCTGGTAGAGATTTGAGAGTTGAACATATATTTCCCCTAACCTGAGAGCCCTTCGGAAAAACAACTGAAACCACAGAACTTACAAACTGAAGTTAGAAAAGAGCAACAATGAATAACAGACAGCGCCATCTTGTGGAGAGACCCAGCACACCCAGGTATCTGCCTGCCCCTCCTCAAAAATAGTGGGAACAGAGCTCAGTCCCACTGACACACCTCATCACCCTCTCAGCTCCATTTCAACTTTACTTCCAGGAACAGCCAAGTCAGCCATGTGCCCCCAGCAGTCTGTTCCCTGCCGACATTTAGCCAGGCTGTTCCCGCTGCCTGGATTCAGAGGGAACAGCCTCGCTAACTGCAGCCCACTCCCTCCTCCTCATGAGTGTCAACTCAGATACCACCTCCTCCAAGGCCGAGTCCCCAGAAACACCAAGACCCTCGAGTTGGGCCGAACACACAGCCGAGCACCCACTGCAGCAGCAATAGCTCTCAATCCGCGTGCCGACTCCTGGTCCTGTCCTGCAGATCCTCCGTCTTTGCAACTATTCGTGAGGAAGGTATCATTGCCATCCTCACCCTGGCTTATGGATGAGAAAAAGAGGCCCAGAGAGATGCAGCCACCTACCCCAGCTCAACCAGCACGTGAGCACAGCACCACAGCCTTTCAGCATCTGTGTCCCGGTGTGACCACACCCTCCAGGCAGACTCCCCTCCGAGAGCGGACCGGAGCTGCCTGAGGACCGCTGGAGACCACTCTGCCTCAGTTCCTTCGGTGCCCAGACCTGTCTCTGCCCATTCTTCCCGTCGTTTGCAAAATGGAGATGGTACCCCGGCACACCTCACAGGGAGGGGTGAGTATCCAAACGCAGGGAGCGCCTTCTCCTGAGCCTTTGGAAGCTGGCCGCACTCTGGCCATCGCTGAATGTTGGGGGTACTGAGACGCAAGGAGCCAGTGATTCACACTGACCATTGCAGACAACACACTCAGCGCTTCCTGCATTAAATGCTCACACCACCCTGTGAGGTGCGCATGAGTACCATCTCCATTTTACAGATGAAGAAACTGAGGCCAGAGAGGTAGGCATACGGCTTGCTCAGGGCCTTACAGCTAGAGAGCACTACTACCTAGGACCGAACCCAGCTAGCCTGGTTCCAGGAGGAGGAGAGGGTCGGCCCAGCTGGAGGGCGGGGAGGAAAGCCGCCTCCCCCGGGCCCCGCCGGCTCCCGCGGTGGAGAAGTCCGAGAGCCAGGCTGTGGGAGGCCCTGGCCGGGGCTGCCAAGAGCCCGTGGGTGCCAGCCGCTCGGCAGTGGCTTCTTCTCATTGCCCTGGAGTAGTCTCTGTGCTCTCTCCCCTCTCCTTCCATCCTGCCAGGTCCAAAGTCTTCCCTCTGCTCTTTTGCCCACAATGCCAGGCGGTAGGAGGAATGTCTGAATTGGTGGGGGTCTCAGGTCCCCAGGACTCCAAGTCTGCTGACCTCCGTCAGGAGCTTTGGTTAACAGCATACATCTCACACGCTAAGCCCCCGCCGTCATCCTGCTCCCAGCCTCACACCCTGCCCTGCTGCTGTCGCTGCTCCCAACAACCTCGTGTGGCATTAGGATCCATGCTTAACCCGGGGGCTGGGGGGTGGGGGGGATTGAAGTCCAGAAAAATGATGTCACTTGCACCAGATCACACAACAAAAAAGTGTCAGAAGCAGATTCAAACTCAGGCCGAAAGGCTCAACTCCAGAGTCTGTGTCCTTAACCATAAGAGCCACCATAGCCCCCACTGAAGGAGAGGCCCAGGGTCAGCTGAGCAATTGCTGGGCGGTGAGGGGAAACTGAGGCACGGAGCCTGCAAGGTCATGCGGGGTAGCAGGTGGGCAGGTAGAACCACAGACTCGCAGCACATGTGGTTCATGCTTAATCGGGCGGCGAAGGCTTCAGAGGGGGTGGGGATGGGCCCGGCAGGAGATCCAGAGAGAGGGGGCTCCCAGGGGGCGGAGGGCTGGGAAGAAAGCGCCGAGGGAGGGGGCGGTCAGGCAGAGCCGAGCTGGGGCTCTCGGAAAGGGGGACTCACCCTCCTTCTCCGCCATGTCACAGCCTCTTGTTAATGATTCCCCGGCTGACCTCCGGGGCCGGGGCAGGACCTGCGGAGAGAGGAACGGAAAGGCAGGGCCTGGGGAGCCCAGCCCAGCTCCAGTGCCCCCGTCCCAGGCGCCCATCCAGGGAGGCCGGAGGACCTGGGCCCCGGCCAGAGCACGCCGTGATCACGGACGCAGATCAGGCTGGGTTCAAGGATGGGGTCAGTGTCTGACCGGGGGCCAGGGAGACACCTTGGTGTGCAGGCTGGGGGCTCCCAGGTCTCAGCCCGGAGGACAGAGGACTGGGGGGTTGAGTTCCTAGGCAGAGTGGGGGCCTGAAATCCTGGACCCTGGGGAAAGATGGTTTGGGGGCCAGGACTCCACGGTAGGGGGTTGGAGGGGTGGAGGGGCAGGGCACCTAGTTCTGAGGGAGGAGGAGACTGGGGCTCAATCTCTGGATCTGAAGAAGCAGTTGGGGGAGGATGGGGAGGGAAGGGGCTGCTCAAGGTCCTGGGAGAGAAGTGAGAGAGCCCACTCTTGAGGTCCTGGGAGTCCCTCAGTTGGGAAGGGAACACTAGGCTGGGTGGGAGGGAGGGGACCCCTAGCCCGGGGACTGGAACTGAGGGCCCTGGTCCTTACCCTGGGGTCCGGCCGGTGGGGGTGAAGCTGAGCGATGATGCCAGTTAAGAGTCAGTCTCCAGGCCTGGGCAGGAGCATGGTGGCCCCACGGCAGCAGCGGCCAGGAGGCAGAGACAGCGGCGTGGGGCCTGCTAGGCCTGGCTGCCTCACCTGAGGAGGAGGGGGCTGGGCAGGAGGCGGGGAAAGGGGTGTGGAGGGGCGGGCAGAGGGATTGGCAGCGCCGGAGGCCACCTGGCTGGCGGGGCAGGGTTTGCAGGGGCTGGACCACGGGAGCGCAGCCACCTGCCTCCCTCCAGCCTGAGGGGGGGTGTCCAGGTGTGCCTGTC
This sequence comes from Lasiurus cinereus, assembly GCA_011751065.1. Taxonomy (NCBI): domain Eukaryota; kingdom Metazoa; phylum Chordata; class Mammalia; order Chiroptera; family Vespertilionidae; genus Lasiurus; species Lasiurus cinereus. The sequence goes on along the minus strand of JAAGEH010000452.1, from coordinate 31,167,238 downwards.
AGGGGCGGTGGGAGTAGGGGTCGGTGTGATCTGGGACACGGGTTTGGAGACAGAGCAGGCTGGGGTGCTTACGCAGACTAAAGAATGGGGACATGAATTAGAGGGAGTCAGACAGAGTGCCCCAACTGCTCCTTCTCCTGCCTCCTGCCCAGCCCCCGCCCTACCCCAGCTCAGGCCTCACTCTGTGCCTGCCCACCCTGGCCCCTCGCAACACCCCCCTGTCCAGCTCCTGAACAAGGTAGGCCCTGTCCCTGCCCCAGTTCCAGGCCCTGCCCCAGACCCCGCCCCAGACTCCTCCCCCGCCCCAACTCTGGCTCCAGCCTCTGACCCTTCCCAAGTCCCCTGCCCAGTCCCACTGTTTTGCCCTCCTCATACATACCCACCCCCCCAGCCTCCGCCCCCAGCTGCTTTCCTACAAGTCACGGGGGCTGGTTTGCTTTGGCAGCCTCTCTGCCGCCTGCAGCAATGACCTCTGGAGCCTGTGGAGCCCTAGGTAGGGGGAAGGGGGCTTGGCCCGGAAAAGGCAGCACTGAGTCCGAGGCCCAAGCCAAATGGCCGGAAGTGACCAATGGCAAATACACGCTGTCACACTAGTGGCCAAGAGCGATCCACGTCACACTGCAGGTCCAGATAAACAGCCAGACACCATCTGACACCTGACTGTGGACGGTCACATGAACAGACCACAGCTTTCCCCCCAGCTAGGCTGTCCTCACAGTCAGACCCACCTGCTCACCCCACGCAGCCACCGCCTCCCACGGCGGACAGACTGGTGTAGACTTGGTGCTGCTCAGCCCCTCGTCTCTCTGCCCTTTCTTCCCTCCCCACCCCCCGCCCTCCAGCTCCCACCACTCCAGAGAGACCCACACTGCTGAGGAATGGTGGAGAAATGAAATGGAGTCACCATCGGGAGCTATTACATTTCTAAAGTCAGTTAGGATGAGGTCTGAGGAAACAATTCTGTTTTCGCTTTGACTACACTTGGAACTAGAACTTTTGGGCTTCCCAGCTGTGCACCGATGGCTGGAGCTATCAACCTATAGGCTGCCCTCTGAAGAGCTGAGGGAAGAACGTTCATGCATCCAGACCCTGACCTCTGACCACAACCTCAGACCCGTTCAGAAGCCGAGAATGTAGAACGGACTTCTCCCTCACGCATGTGCTTTTTACTGTAGGAACTCCCCATTTTTATCTCTCCTCGGGAACTACCTGATAGCGTTTATTTGCAAGCCCCAAGACCCTTAATACTTTTGCATTTTTAATTTTTAAAAAGCCTCAAGATTCATTTGTGCTGACGGTTTGGTCATCACTGCTGGCCCGGGGCACACAGAAACCCGCAACACGGCTGCGGGGCCTCTTCTCGCCGCCGCCGCGGCCTGCTCCCTCTCCGTCTGCCTCCACTCACGGTCCCTGCGGAGCTAATGACCCCCAATCCCACATTCATCACGGACTCCGTGGCTGCGATTGCTGGGCTTTCCGCAGGCCCTGAGCCCGAGACGCTGCCCCCACCTGCTCCTTCCACATCCTCATCCCTGAGTGTGTGCGGGGAGGGCAGGTCCCAGGGGAAACGGAGGCTCTTGGATTTGGGGAGGGGGGTGAGGAGGGCGACTGGGTTCACGAGAGAGACTAGAAATCAAGTCCAAGAATCTTTATTTCACAAACAAAACTACGTGTGTAAAGAGAGACGAGGCTGTCTGGACCACTTTCTAAGTGGCCACGATCCAAGGCTGGTGAGAGAGGGTGGGCAAGAGTGCATCACAGGAGAGGGGACCCCAGGTCCAGCCGGAGGAAGCAGGAGGGGAAATGTCGGTGAGGGCGGAAGTGGCTTCCAGAACCCCCTGCGCAAAACTGTTCTGGCCTTCGCGACCCCGCTGGGCAGGGAGGGGCTGGGCCCCCTAGTGCTTGTCTGAGCGGCCAACGTGTGCAAATTAGCAAGAAGGAGGGGTGCGGAGCCGCTGCCCCCACCTCACCGCCCCCACCCCAAAAAAACAGGCAGCAGAAGCAGGGGTGGCAGCAGCGGCAGTATTGCTTTAGCCATCATGCATGGCCAGAGCGGCCAGTGGGCAGGAGGAAGAAGGCTGGAGTAAGGGTGAGAGCTAGGTCACCTGTCCCTCCCACCCTAGCAGCTCCGCTGGCAGGACTCTGAGGCTGTGGAGGCCCAGCCATGGCCAACCCCCACCGGGGGCAGGCTCTGCCCGGCAGTTCCCCATTAGGGCTGGCTCTTCCTTGAGGAGCCCAGGGCCTAAAGGTGAGGGAGAAACAGGATCAGAGACCTCGGGAACTGACCCCCGCCCAGACTTACCAGCCCCGCCCACACAGCCACCTTACCAGGGCTATTCAGCCACTTGGACACCCGTGCAGTTCTCTTTGCTTTCTGAGGTGATGGCCAGGTATTCCGAACTGTGGGAGCAAAGGCCAAGTGGACAGTGACCCCCTCCCTCATCAGGCTGGCCCACCGCCAGGAGACTGAGGAGGGTTTGACTCTGCCCCAGGAGCACCGGGCTCTGGAGTCAGAGAAAGGAGGGGCCACAGGCCAGACTCCTAGGGGCCCACAGGAAGTCCAGGCTGGAGTCTGGAGTCCTGAGCCCGAGGCAGGAGAGGACGGGGGGCTCACACTCCTGGGTCCCAGGGAAGGAAGAGACTGGAACCTAGACTCCTATGTCTTTGGGGGACAGTATGCAGGGCCTGAACCCTAGGTCCTAAAAGAAGCGGGGCTGAGAGTATGAGAGGGGAGAGGGCTGGGGCTTGCTCCCATCTCTGACAGCAAATGCCCCATCTCGGGACAACTGGCAGATGGTGCCGGGGCTGCTCCCTTCCCCTCCCCACTAACTCACGCTCCCTCTGGGGGGTCCTGGGTTGCCTCCCCCCTCCTCACTGACCCCACTTACGCATTTTCTTGCGCAGCAGCCTCTGTGGCAGCAGCGATCTTCTTGTAACAATAAACCATCTCTGCCACAAGCCATATGGTTAACACCACGATGAGCACATACATCATGATCTCAGACACGATGGACGCCATGTCTCTGTTGGCTGCGGGGGCCAGGCAGGGTTAAGTGGCAGCTGAGGCCAGGCTTGAGTTCCTCAAGCTCGTTGTGCCAGCTGGGACAAGTGGCTCGCCCGCCCTGGGCCTGGTCTGCACACAGCAGTGTGCGGCTTCCCTAGTGCCATCGCTGGTACTGTGGTCTCGGTCACCAGCTGTGATGGGCTGCAGGATCACCTCATCCTGCCTCCCTGTGTACCTCGAGGGGGCATCTGTGTCAGTCGGGTGGCTGCAGCGGCCCAAGAGCTGTAGCTCTGCAACCAGAAGGCTCGGGCTCAAATGCAGGCTCTGCCACTTGCCAGCTGTGTGACCTTGGGCCAGTGCCTCAGCCTCCCTGTGTCTCAGTTTCCCCATCTGCAAAAAGTTGATCGTCATATCTCCTTCATGAGAGTGATGTAGACTTAAAAGGGCTTTTAAAAAGTCAGAGACCAGTGCTTGACATATAGATGTCAATAGATGTTTTCTATTATTAATATTATTACTGTTATTATGGGGGCAGTACAGCATAGTACTTAAGAGCAGGGGATCTAGGGCCAGACTGTCAGGGCTTTGCCTCTTGGTGGCTGTGTGACCGTAGGCCGGTGGCTCTCCCGCTCTGGGCCTTGACTCCCTGTTTGTGAAATGAGGATGATAATGCTCATGCCTTCTCCTAGGGTGGCTGGGAAGAGAAAATGCAGTTAGCATCCCTCCGGTGCTTGGCTGCGCTCACAGACAGCACTGTCTGAGCACTGGCTGCTGGGGCTGCTCTCAGACACCCCCTATCCTTCCACAGCACCGGCTCCTTTCACTGGCCTAACTTTAAACAGAACCGGAGCACATCTAGCCAGGGGAACAGAGCTAAAGGCCACCGTGGCCCCGGGCCAGATTCCGCAGGTGTCTGCACCCCCAGCCCCTCCTTCTGGCTGGCCAGAAGGATCTCATCTTCCTCCTCTGCACCCCTGGGATCTTCCTCCGTCAGTGTGTCCTTTCTGCTGCTCACCCGCAGATGGCACTGATACTTTCTGGGCCAGTGCCAGGGAGGGTACAGGGCTGGATGCTTCCCCCTTATTTCCCCCCAGAAGGAGTTGGGGACAGGGTTTCACACTTCATTCATTCATTCATTCACGCAAAAGATCTCATGAATGCATCTCATTCCGTGAATATGTGCTCTCAGCCTGACTCTGCGCTTTATTTGAGCACCCACCTGACTCTTCAAAACAATCCCGAAGGCAGAGACAATTCTCGTTTCCCATGCTAACCGACAGCGAGTTGACTGATAAATGTTCAATACAGCTCACATCACCAGAATTCGCAGCCCTGCTCCTAGAATTCCGTACCCGAATGGTTTAAGTAATTCCGTAGCTCCTGCTCTTCCAATCTGATCAGGACAGTGACAGACACGGCTCTACAGCTCATTTTCCAGACAAGGATACTGAGGCCCAGAGAGGGAAAGGTGCTGAGCAAAAATGCACAGCCAGACTGGGTTAAGTGGCAGCTAACCCACGATTCACCCCCGACTCTGACTGACTGTAGGGTCTGAGCTCCCATCGCTCTGTAAAGCTTCCATAGCCAACATCCAGAGTGCGGTCCCCATCGACCCATGTGGACATCTCAGATGGAGGACCATCATTCTCCCTATCATAGATGAGAAAGTGAGGCACGGGGTCGCAGGGAAGCTCAGAGGCACCTTCTCTGGAGAGATGTTTGATTTCTTAAAAAACCCCAAATCTTACAAGAGCTTCCCCTGGGTGCCCACACAGGCCAGACTTCTCACCAGCCTCAAACACTGCTCCACCTCCTGACACTCTTCACTCATGCTGGGCACATCTGAGGGGAGAGTGAAGAAATCACATGGCATCACCATGTTCAAGCTGCTACATTACTAAAGTCAAATAGGTAAAAGAAGAGGAAATGACTCTGTTCCTGATTCAATTAACCTGGAAACATAAACTTTTGAACTACTGCTCACATGTCCAGGCCTACTGACATCCATTATCCAGATTACTCGACACCTGGGAAATCGCTTCTTGGGATAATCCAGAGGCTCAGAAGATAAGACTGGTTTTTCTCACAAATGTACTTCTCACTGTGAGAGCTCTTAGCTTTTCTTTCTTCTTCGGAACACTCTGGATATTGTCTAGTTGTGTTTTCAGTTTGCAAACCCTAAGACTTTTAAATAAACTTGATCATTTACTTCTAGCCAAAAACCCCTGATTTACTTACACTTGGCTGATATATCCAAAATAGAATTAGCCTTCTTCTCCCCATCTGCCGGCCCCACTCTCAGTGGGTACCGCAGATGTCTCCTTCCATCTTCTGTACCTCTGCCAAGCCAGTGAAGGCCTCACCACCAACACCCACTGCCCCTCCTTCAGAAATGACTCAGTTCATTCCTTAGCAGTCATTACCAGAAAGCAACATAGGCTGGTAGGTTATGCTGAAACTCAGTAAGAGAGTGAACTAAAGTAAGAAAAGAATATGGCCCGGCCAGTGTGACTTGGTGGTTGAGCATCAACCTATGAACCAGAAGGCCACAGTTTGATTCCTGGTCAGGGCACATGCCCCGGTTGTGGGCATAATCCCCAGCAGGGGGTGTGCAGGAGACAGCTGATCAATGATTCTCTCTCATCATTGATGTTTCTCTCTCTCTTCCTTCCTCTCTAAAACCAATAAAAATATATTTTAAAAAAGACCAAACTAACATGAAACTTTCAATAGTTTCTACACACAGACACACACACAAAAAAAGGGGGGGAGTATAGGATGGCCAACAATGCTAATAATACAATAATATTATGGGTAGTAAAATACTATTGTGTGATGAGTAAGGTTAAAAGTACTACAATATGCCTTAGCTGGTTTGGCTCAGTGGATAAGAGTGCTGGCCTGTGGACTGAAGGATCCTGGGTTTGATTCTTGTCAAGGGCACATACCTCAGTTGCAAGCTCAATCCCTGGCCCTGGTCAGAATGCAGGAGGTAACCAATCAATGTGTCTCACATTGATGTTTCTCTCTCTGTCTCTCCCTCTCCCTTCCACTAAAAAAAAAAAAAAAAAAAAAAATCAATGGAAAATATCCTCTGCTGAGGATTAACAAAATAATAAAAAATTCTACAATATGGTGGTTGATGAATATATTATAGTGTAGCAAGTGAAATTTTTAACTACTACAATATGATTGATATTTTAAAATACTACAGCAAGGTAGATAATGATAAAAATATGATAGTATGGTAGATAATGTTAAAAATATTTAGTGTGATGGATTATAATAAAAAATACTGTCGTATGCTAGGTAATATTAAAATAGTATAATATAAAACATTATAGTATAGTTCGTGATGCTAAAAGGCAACACTATAATATAGTAGATAAAAAACACCAGAGAATGGGGGGGTGATGCTAAAACCACCGGCTCTGCGAACACAACGTAAAAAGCTCTCTAAGTGATAGATGTTGTTAGGAACACAGACGCTGAGAGCAGAGCAATATGGTAGACCATGTTAAAAAGGAGAGACCTTACTGCCCCATGGTGTGCTTAAACCCCATTCTCCACCACGAAGATGAGGGCGGCAGCCTGAGCCAGGCAGGACCACAGATGAAAAGACCATGGTGCCTGATGGGATCTCAGCACCTTCCTGCCCCCCGGGCTCCTCCTCTCAGCACTGATTCGAGAGATAGGGTGGACACAGATTATAAACTGCAGTACGTGGGGGCATCTTTGCCACAGCCACTTGGCTTTCTCCAGACTCATACAGGCAGAGCCCCCTCTGCTGTGTGAGTGGCTGCCCACCCAGCATGGTGTCCTACACCCAAGAGTTGCTCAGATACATCTCTTGCACTGACTTCTGCTAGATCACTTTGGTGGGGGTTTTTAAAAATATACTTTAGTGATTTTAGCGAGGAAAGGAGATGGATAGAGATAGAAACGTCAATGAGAGAGAAACATCTGCTTCCTGCACACCCCTACTGGGGACTGAGCTTGAAACTCATGCATGTGCCCTGACCAGAAATCAAACCATGACCTCCTGGTTCATGGGCTGACGCTCAGCTACTGAACCAGCCGGGCTGCTGGATCACTTTGAAGACAGTAAATCATGCCAACGCCGAAATGGCAGTCACACAAGCTTGGCTGGCTTTCGGTTCAGGTCCCAGCCCCATGACCTTGGCCACGTAACCTTACTTCCCTGATCCTGGGACTCCCCAGCCTGTAAGAGCCCCAGCCCAGAGCGTCTCCGTCTACAGGAGGGACTGAGGCCCGTCTCGGGCAAAGGAAGGACGATCACATTGCCCATGATGGTGTGTGTATGTGTGCTACGGGCCCAAGGGCTGTCCTTGCCTCAGCTTTTTGATGGTCCAAGGTCTGGGATATCTCCCCAACTCTCTAAGCCGATATGGGTCATAGGGCCGTGGAAAATTCCAATTTACATCCTTCAGAATATGTTTCAGAGAAGGGGTCCAGGGCAACTGAAGTGAAAATGATGAAACAGTTCAAAACCGTCTTAGATCCCTCCTCCTCAGGGCGGCCCCAGGCCTGCAGTTCCAGTCTCGCCTGAGCACTTTTCAGAAATGGACCCCGGGCCCACCAGGTCCGCTGGATCCAGATCCACACCTTGGCAAGACTCCGGGGGGCTGTGCGGAAGTGGAGGAGCACGGCTCTAGGTAACGAATGCACTATGTATCCTCCCCCACGGTGACACGGGCAGGTGGAGCTCAGGCTACTTGACAAGCCGAACTGCCACCATCGCCCACAGACGGGCATGCCAGCAGCTGACACCCAGCATATCACTCGGTGCTCACAACCTCCCTAGAACATAGGAATGCTTCAAATAGCCTCCTGAAAGGTAGATGCCTTCACTGTCCTGTTTCCTACAGGACAAACACTTCAGCTCAGAGACAGAAGGACACCTGCCAGAGGTCACACAACACAGACAGCAAAGGTTTCACACCCAGAACCTGCCCGGGAGAGGCCTTCTGTGGCCTCTCCATGAACTGAAGGGAAATGGAGGCCAGAGCTGGGGTGGGGGGAGAGGTGCCGCTCCCGCTGCTGCCGTCAGCAGTTGGTGGCCCCGAGTGCAGCCAGCCTGTCCCTACCTGCCATCTGTCCCTCCATCTGCCAGCGGAGGGAGGGAGGCAGGGCCTGACTCACCTTTGTCCACCACCTCCAAGTGGATCTTTTTGACGACGGTGGTGTTGTGCTCGTAGTTCTCAAAAAAGAGCAGGCGGTACACGTGGCACTCATAGTCACCTGAGTGGTTGTAGGTGACATTGGTGATGAAGATGGACAGGTCCTGCAGGTCCTTGGTGCCCCGACTGCCATTCCACACCACACGGCCCTCAAAGCGCTCGTCCTCCTCCAGCTGCAGCACCTCGTTCTCGTAGCGCAGGATCTGCGGGCAGCGGTGCGGGTCACTGCCTGGACTCATGTCTCCCAGCTAGCCCTCTATTCTGTCCCTTGCCTTGACACACAGACAGACATATAGACATGCACACGAGCTCAGGCAGGGAGGGCACAGCGGGGCGAGGCTCATGCCTGGCTCTGCCTCGGACCCTGACTGCGCCCCTGGTCCTGAGACACACACTCACATGCGTTCCCCATCACTGCCCCAGTCCCTGTCCGCTCTCTACAATCCTGCCCGGTCTCCAGACATCCGCTTCGCTCTTGGACAGAGGCAGCTTGACCCGCTGCCACAGACCCTAATTCTCCAGTGGCCTCTCCTCAGCTGTAATTCAAAGCGCATATAGCAGTGGTTCTCAACCTTCCTAATGCCGCGACTCTTTAAGACAGCTCCTCATGTGGTGGTGACCCCCAACCATAAAATTATTTCCGTTGCTACTTCATAACTGTAATCTTGCTACTGTTATGAACTGTAATGTAAATATCTGATATGCAGGATGTATTTTCATTGTTACAAATTGAACATAATTAAAGCATAGTGATTAATCACAAAAACAATATGTAATTATATATTGTGAAATATTTATTTCTAATTTCAAATAAATGAAATTTTGTCTTGAATCGTGGTGTAGCATGGGCAACAGTCTTCATATAACAACAGTAAACTACTGTTGCTACATTTCGCTACACCAAGGAGCAGTGTGTTGGTTCCTAAGACCATGGGAAATATGTGTTTTCTGATGGTCTTAGGTGACCCCTGTGAAAGGGTCGTTCGACCCCCAAAGGGGTCGCGACCCACAGGTTGAGAACTGCTGGCATATAGGGTAAAGGAGATCAAAACGTTCTACTTCCCCTCTGGGACAGCTACCCAAAACACTGTTGCTGGTACAAAACAATTCCATGGTGCCCACCGTGGGCACATCAACTCAGTCGATCTTCACACAAACTACGAGCTGGACACCACGACCACCCTGTCTTCACAGAGGAGGAAACTGAGGCTCAAACAGGCCCCGTGATTTCCCCAAGGTCACCAGCTGGTCAGCAGGGGAACTGAAATGTGAATTATCAAGAATAGCACCTGCTTGAGAGCAGACCGTCAGCCCCCTCAATCCTGCCCCCACTCAGCCGCCGAAGCTCACCCTCCCACACCCAGGGCCGGGCTCCCACACACCTTGACAAACTCCTCGGTGCCCTTCTGGCGGAAGGTCCACTCCGTGAAGGTCTCAGCGGTGGTTTCGCTGCGGCGCTTGCACGAGATGCACAGGATTTTGAAGGTGTCCCCGTACACAGCCTCCGTCTCCGAGTCTACCTCCACGCAGCCTGCCCAGGCTGAGGACACTGCGGGGACAGCAGGGCACCTATCACCCAGGCCGTGCTCACCTCGCAGGCTGTTGGCCCGCAGGCCCCTCGGAAGCCGTGTTTCCCCTCAATAGTGATGCCAAGTGGACAGAGCCGAACCCAGTCTGGCGTGGCCACTCTCTGTGTGCTCTTGGCAAGCCACCCCTCTCCTCTGAGCCTCAGTTTCCCCCTGTGAATGGCGAGGGAAGCATCATCTTCGCTTCTGGAGTTTGCTGAGCAGGTTCCATAAGTTGGGTGATGCCCCAAAGTGTGTGTGTGTGGGGGGGGGTGGCACACAGAAGGCCCCCAATCGATAGGGCTGTTCCTGTGCTCAGTAACGCTCAGTGCGTGCTACCCAAGCACCCCTTCTTCAGAAGGCCACTTGTTTGAGGTACTGCAGCCTCTAAGTGGTGGGTCTGAAAGTCCAGCTGTGTTAGAAGTTCAAGGTGGCAGTCATTTCCACCATCATTGCTCTGCAAAACCAGCCAGCCCCAGAGAGGGTTGGGAAAAGGCGAGGTCTCAGAGGGAGAGGTGGGCCCTAGAAGCAGGCAAGACCCACACTCCATCCTACTCCTCAGTCCCACAAGTTCCCTTGTCACGCACCCGCTCCCCAACTTCTGCCTCGGTCCTCAGGCTCCCACCTCCATCAGCTTCTCCAAACTCACCAAGCTCTTTCCTGCCTCAGAGCCTTTGCACTTCCATCAGATTTCAGCTCCTTCCCGTCCCTCCTCGAATTCTTACCTGCTACCTCCTTCCTGTCCCCCCATTTCCACCCCCTGCCCCCTCCAAGTCACTAACTAAAGCTGTGCCTCCAGCTCTGGGTCTTTTACTTTGTCTCTTCCTCTATTATTTTTGTCCCCTTACTCTGCCTCCCTTTCCACCTTCCAGAATAGCTCTGTCTCTGACTCCCCTCCCCCCCCCTTTTTTTTCTCTCTCTCCTAGGGGTTTTTCTGAAAGTCCCACCACTTCGTGTTCTCTTTCCAGGCTCAGGCATGCTCTCCCGCGTGCTCTGTCCACCTTTCCCTGTCCCTTTGCCAGCTCTATTCCTCCCCGTGTCTACCCGTGTCTCCATCTCTTTCTGGCTCTTTTAACTTGTTCCCACAGCAGCTCAGACGAACTCTCCTCAGTCTCTTCCTCTGGCAAACTCTGCCCCTCCCTCCTCTCCGGCTGCCCCTTTACTTCCCTCTCCCCGGTCCCCCAATGGAGCGCTCCAGAGTACTCCGGGTCCTTCGGCGTCTTTCGCTCCTTCCCTCCCTCTCTCAGCGTCTCCATCTCTCTGGTCTCAGCCTCCGGGCGCCGCCTCCTCCCCCACCCCCAGCCACCCCTGCGGCGTGGGTGTCACATTGCAGCTTTTGGGGCTCTGGGAGCAGCTGACTCCGCGTTCCCTCGCCCCCAGCTGGGCACCTGAAGCCGCGAAGCCCTGCCAGCGGGACCCCGCCGTCCCCGGCCCACCCGCAACTTCACCCTTCCCCCCAAGTCCCGCGCCCGGTGGGCACAACTTCGGAAGGGACTCCGCCAGGCCGGGGGATGGGCCGGAGCGGCCCTCGCCCCACGCCCCGGGCTCCCGAGCCTGGACCTGCTGCCGGCCGTGCCCCGCTGCGCCCCTCGCCGCGCGCCCCCCGCTCACTTACTCAGCGCCAGGCCGACCACGAAAGCCAGCAGGGTCCCCATGACGGCGCTGCGCCCCTCTCCCGGGCCCCCGGTGTTAACAGCGGGGCGAGAAGCGGCGGGGCCCGGCGGCCGGTAGAATGTCCCCGGGAGCGCGCGGGCGCAGCAGCTGCGGCTCTGGAACCAGCGAGGTGGGGGAAGGAGGGGGGGCGCGGCCCCCCCGCTCCGGTTACCGCCGGGGGCCCAGCCCCCGGGCCCGGCGTCCGGGCATCCCCGCCGCGCGGGTGGCTGCTGCTGGTCGGGCTGCCGCGCTGGCGCGCACAGCCCGGCGCATCCGCCAGATGCCCGGACCCAGGCCGCTTTAGGCTTGGGCGCTGGGGTGCGGGCCCCGCTTTCCTGCGCACTGCAGCCGCGGCGGCGGCCGGCGAGGGAGGAGGGAGAGGGAGGGGGTGGGATGAATCACCGCGGGGGGGTGGGGAGGCGGAAGGGGGTAGGCCGGCAGCCAAGCTTTTGCCGCAACGGCCCGGGAGGCGCCCGCTCCACCCCCCTCTCTGGATGGCTCAGGGACCACGGCTTCTGGGCAAGGGCGCAAGGTCTGGGTGTCCGGGCCCTCCAGAGGCTGGGAACCCCCAGCGTCAGAGTCTGGGAAAGGTCACCCCCAGAATCACAAGGGGGCTGAGAGGGCAGTTTGGGGACAGAGCTTAAGAATTCAAATGATAGAGGTCACCTTAATGGGATCAAGAGGGTCTTGCTGGACCACCAGGTGATCCCTAGCATCAGGCCAGGGCATGGCAGACCCCTCCTCAACAGGAGGGACACTCTGGATCCAAACCAGAGGACACACTGGGGGGTTGGGGTGCTATCTTTCAGGAGGATGACCCCCCCCCCCCCCCCCCCCGCCCCCTGTCTCTGACATCATCTTCTATTCCTCTCTCTCCCACTGCTAAGCTGGCTGCCCAGGTCCCTGCTGTTTCCAACACACCAAGCTCATTTCCGCCGCAGGGCCCTTGCCCTTGCCCTTGCCCTTGCCCTCCCATCTGCCTGGACCACTCTTTGCCCAAGTACCCAAAAGGCTCACACCAGCTCCTCCTTCAGCTCCCGGCTTCAATGTCGCCTTCGTCAGGTTCTGTCCATTCCAGAGAAACTGCCTCCCCCGTCTTTCCTTGACCTCCTTTACTTGTCACATTCCCCCCCACAGCAGTTGTCACCAGACATTGTGCTATTCCTGTATATAGTTTCTCTGTTCACTGTTTGTCCCTCCAGTCCTGGAATATGTACCCCCAGGATGAGGACATTGTCCTGTGCACCAGTGTCTCCAGACCTGAACTGTGCCAGGCACATTGTAGGTGCTTGATAAATATTTGTCGTGAATAAATGCCAATGCCAGAGTCCTTGTGATATGCTGAATCAACTTCTAACTCCTACCATGTGCAGCAAGTTCTATTATTATCCCCATTTCACAGAGAGGAAACTGAGGCTGAGTCACTCCCTCACCTAGGGTCATGCCCCTGGCCTCAGGTAGATCTGGAATCCTGCCCAGTGATGGCAAGTGGCCTGTCTTGTCAGTAGGTTCTGCCAAATGGAGAAGATAGGCTGTCAGACTCTGGTGGGGTGAGACTTCTGATCAGGTCCTGGCCACCAGTTTGGGGAAGGGTCCCAGAAACCCCTGGCCTAGCCCTGCTGGACAAGAGTAACCAGGGTGTGGGGCAGGCCTGTGGCAGAGGGACAGGAAGCCAGGGACATCGGACACTTCTGTGGTCTGGGCCTCTGTGCCAGCACTTACTTCCTGGGTTGTGAAATCTCCCTACAGAAAATAACCTTGCTGTTCCGGTCTTTCCCTCTGGCAGGGGTGGTAGGCAGAGGCACAGTGAGGACAAGTCTTAGGCCTGGGACATGGGCACCTCCGGACAGATGTTCCCTGAGTACCTGCTATGGGCTTGGTGCTGCTCTGTGCACTTTGCTAACATTAACTCATATACTTTTTCCTACAAGGTGGGTATTACCATTGTGCCCTCTGGGAAACAGAGGCTCAGGGTGGGTAACTTGCCATGACCACATAGCTAGAGGAGCGGCTGGCGCTGCTCTTCCCTCCGTGGTCCATCCTGCCTGTGTCCCATTCCTCCCGCCCTCTGCCCCAGGCCATCAATTACAAAAATTCTTACAGCCCCACTGGGGCATACTGAAGGTCTCTCTGTATCCCTTAGTCTGGGTCGATAGTCACTGACAGTGCCCTGTTGTGTCTTTCCCTCCCCAAGCACCATGCTGAGTAAGCCCATTTTCACATCAGAAAGAAAGGGGTTCAGATAGCCTCATCTGGATGGGCCGTAGTGGGGTCCTGAAGTCAGAACCTTGCATCTAAATGTGGAGCCACCAGGGGCCAGACCTACAGTCCCTGCCTCCCTACTGAAGGGCCTCAGGCATGTAACTATTTGTCTCCATCTCATAGAGCCAGTGCAAGAATTAAATGAACATCAGACCATGGCACTTAGCCTGGTATGTACTTGGTTCTCACTTTTCCGCCCTTCGGTTTTTCTGCAATGAGTAACATAAGTGAAGACCCTATCATAAATGGCCACATTTATTAACTCCTCACAAAGCAGTTCTCAAAGTGGGATCTCTAGACAAATATCATCAAGGGAACTTGCTGACAGGACAGGCTGTTGGCCCACCCTGGACCTGCTGAATCATACTTTGCCGGTGGGTCTGGCAATCTGCCCTCCAGGAGATTCTGGTGTAGCTTAAGTTCGAGAACAACTCACTTTGAGTAACCCTGGGAGGCAGGGGCCATGCTTATGCCCAGGGAACAGAAGACAAAACTAAACCTGAAAGAGACTGACCAGCTCCAGGTTACATGTCTGCTTAAGTGTCAGAGAGGTGGGATCTGAACCCAGGCCACCAGGCATTAGAGTCTGTCCGAGAGCCCCACACTGGACCCTGATGAGGCAAAGCTTGTGTGCGATGCTAGGAATTTCAGGTCATGTCAGTGACTATCGCCCCAGGAAATGGACAGATCCCCTTCCCTGGCGCATGGGATGAGTGAACAGAAAGTTCCCACCCATTCCATAGGCACAGCCACAGCCATTTCCAACCCTTTATTGGGACTCTGTCAGCCCAAATAAATATAATACATTAAATCCAGAGCTGAGGGAATCGTGCACCCCAGAAGGTGCCCCACAACTCCAGCAGGGCAAAATAAGTTAGCAGGGAGCCTGCCAAAGGCCAGGCCAGCTCCCTGGCTGGCAGGCAATGGCAGCTGGACTCGCACATGCTGGTCTAAAGTGCATCTCGGTTCTGTGGTCCCCATGTCTGCATGGCCCCTAGCTGGGCCACTGGGAGGGGTGGGCAGGAGATTCCTGGTGCTCACACCGTGCCAGCAGTGGTCACCGAGGTTCTGTGTCCATCTGTCCGTTTGGGGGAATGGCTGTGTGACCTGGCGTCCTCAGGAGAAGCCATCGTCGGGCTGTGGCTGGGAGTCGAAGGGAGGGTCTGACACAGTGATGCCTTGATGCAGCTTCTCCAGCGAGAACTTCATCTGGGGGAAGAGGTGAATGCTGGGAGGGGTGATATCACTTCCCACTCGGCAGCTGAGGAACTGAAGGTCCAGAGAGGCCATGTCCCCCTGCCAGGGCACCGCGTTACACAAGCGGAGCCACCCGTACCCAGTTTAACTTCTTACAGGTAGCAGACAAAAGGGGCCCAGATAGTCTGGGTTCAAGTTCAGCCTGTGCTACTTCCTGAATAACCTTGGGCAAGTCCCCACCCCGACCCAGGAGCCTCAGCTGAAGGATAGTCAGGAGCATACCTGCTGCACCAGGTTATTTCAGGTTCCTGATGGGTGACCACCTAGGACCTGGCACACACGTTATTCTTATTCCCGGCTAAGCAATCTTGGGCAAGTTTAATCGCTTCATACCTCAGCATCCCTATCTATTACATGGGGGGGACAACAGTACCTCTCTCGGAGGCTGGCCATGAGAAGCAAAGCAGTTGGTCATTTTGACGCTTGATCAGTGTCTGCTGTTAGCATACATTTGAAAAGTCAACTCTGTGCCCATAGTAATGTGAGAGGAAAATAACAAGCATTTAGCTGAGGATGGAGATGCTCTTCCCTCTCTCTGAGCTTCAAACCCTTCTCCCCTGTCCTATGGCCTTTCCCAGAGTGAGCGTACCTGTTCGAGCATAATTTCAGGGTGCAATGAGGCCCCTAGATAAGCCTCAGCATTAGGGTCCATAGTGACCAGACACAATGTTCACTGTTACCCACCAACTTATACTCAGATACCCTTGGATGCCCAGCCAATGGCAGTTGCTCCCCAACGTCCCATACCCACTCCCCACATTGGGCACTTACCCCAGGTGCCTGAAATTTGTGCTGAGCCACCACTTTATTGAGCAGCTATTGTGTGCCTCGTACTGGAATGGCACTACTAACAGCAAACACAAAGTGTTCGCTGTGAACTCGGCACTATTCCAATTTAAACTCATTTAATCCTCATAACAGTCTTTGAGATAAGGTCAATTACTGTCCCATTTACCGAGGAGGAAGCCAACGCTCCAAGTCACACACCAGAATTTAAACATGGCCTTCTGAATAGATACTGCCCTGAACTACAGGGAGTATACGGGGCAACTCCTTCTAGAGGTGAGACCCCAATATCCTTTTCTCCCACCCTTAAGTGATCCCTTAGTCACCCCAGGTGGGGTAAGGACTCAGGGACCAAGCCTGGCCTACCGCTAGCCACTGTGCTGGTTCAGAGGTGGGCACAGACCCCAGCAGCCGGTGCGAGTGAGCACTTTCCTCTGTCAGCTTAGAGCTGCAGGCACCACCTGGTCATGCTGGGGGAGAGGATGGCCAAAACCAAGCCGAACCTGGGCAGCGAGCAAGTCAAAATAGGGTAGCAGAGACCAATTCTTACTGCCGTTTAGTGGCTGGACCCAGGATGAAAGCCAGTATATTCTATTTTTCCACTCTGCTGATTTTTTGGGCGACCGTAGAAGCTGGGGGCTATGAACTGCCTCCTCATTGGATGGAGGAGGAAACTGAGGCCCAGAGGCATCTGCCAGATGGTGGGTATGAGTGCCAGGTCCCACAGTCCCGGGCCGCACCTCGTCCAGGAGCTCTACCGAGGCCCGCAGGATCTGCCTCCACTTGTGCACCTCGACGCTGTGGAACTGCTTCTGCAGAGCCAGGACCTCCGCCCACTCTGCGGCCGTCTGGGGGAACTTGCTGTGGGGGGGGGTACAGGACCTGAGTGGACTCTTGGCCTCTCCCACCTGCCCAAGCTCCCAACCCCTTCAGGGTACCCACTCACTCCTTGGCCAGGGCCAGACTGTGCCAGGACTCGAAGGTGTGGGCCGTCCTCTCCAGGGACCAGAGGCGGTAAAAGAGGAGAATGTTGAGAGCGATGAGGACGATGAGGCTGGGGGCAGGGGGCAGAGGTCAGGAGCTGAGCACACACGCAACTTGAAAGGACACCACCACTCCCCCATTTCAGAGGAGGAAGTTAAGACTCGGAGAGGGGGAGACAGGTTCGGGGTCACAGAGTACAGAAGCAGCCGCGTCAGGGTCCTCATCCTGTCTGACACCCACACCTTAACTGCCCACCAAATCCCCTCCCTGGAAGAGCCAAGGGTGGAAAACAGAGAAGCTACAGCCGGTGGGGTGGGGAGGAAAAAGGTGGGGAGAGGAGGGGAGGGGAGGGGCAGACCCTACCTCACACAGATCCTGAGGAGGCAGTGAGGGGAAACAAAGCGATGAGAATTGCCCAGCTCATCCTACCACCCGCACGCTCCTCACCCCAATCCCAGCAGAGCATGCCACATGGCATTGCTGCTGCTGGGAAACTGAGGCTGGCCTGGACAGGCCGCGTGCGTGGCCGATGTGATGCTCACCCCTAGAGTCCATGTCCATGGGATCTCACTCCATTTCCTCAGTGTCCTGCCCCCCATGCTCCCAGACCTTTGCATGTGGTTCTCCCTGCTTAACCCTCTGGGGCCTCAACTCAGGAGTCTTCTTCTGTCCCAGGAAGCCTTTCACCATCCGCCTGGAGGAAGCCTCCATTGGCTCCCAAGCTCTCCCATCCCAGCCCTGTCCCTTCTGCCTGCTTCCGCCATCACTGTGGTCTGGTGCCAGGACTGTCTCCCTCCAGAGCTGTCTCCCTCCACAACTGTGTCCCAGCATCACCAGCTTAGGGTTAGGCACAGAAAACATGAATACAATGTGCAAGGATAATTGCTTCTTTTGCATCTCTTCCGGTTCACCTAACTTCACCTCATTTGGGTATCTGCTCCTCCGGAAAGCCCTCCCTATCCCTAGGGTGAGGTCAGGTCCCTCTAACCTCCCAGAGTCCCAGGGCGCCCCTCTCCCAGCAGGAAGACTTCTCTGCGATGAACAGAGCAACACACTGTGCACAGAGCTCTGCTGGGCACATCCCTGACAGCAGCCCCTCTAAACCCTGCTGAGGTGAGCACACGCTCCCACTCAAGATGAGGCCCAGCGAGGCCCTGGTCACACAGAAAAGATGCAGATCCAGGCCTGTCTGAGCCCAAAGCCCGGCCTCCTTACTCACACAACACTGATGAGCACCAGGGCACTGGGGATGCCGGTCCCGGGACCCTGGTCCACGGATGGTTCTGAGAAGCGGGAGCTGAGGGAGCCTGTGGGAGAGCAACTCGGAGTCAGACCCACCTAGCCCACCTCAAGGGCCTCACCCCTCCACCTGCCCTGCTCAGGCCTGAGAGACACACCGGAGGTGTGCATGCCAGCCCGGGTGCAGGGGTCTGGGTCTGGGTGCTGGGGCCCATCACCGTGACCCCTCCAGCTCAGGGGCCGCTTCCGCCTCCGCAGGCCTGACAGCAACCCCCGGGCGTCCTTCCCACCTTCCTCCAGGGACAGCTTCTCAGCCTTGGCAAGCTCTCGTTCTGCGGACACAAAGAGCACTCTGCAGGTCTGAGCCTGACCAAACCATCCCCCCACCTTAAACTCCAGCTCCCCTCCCGTCCCCCCGTTCTGTCCGGCTCTGTCCCCTACCCAGGTGGTGAAAATAATCCTCAATGCCACTCCACGAGTTCTTCTCAATGAGAGACTTCACGAGGCTCCAGGGCTGCTTCCGGTAGCGGATCTCAGAGGACACTCTGGGGGTGGAGCATTGAGGTCAGGAGTCAGGTCTGACTCCAGCCTCGCTGCCCCATTTCTGGGGGTGTTTTCCCCCTCGTTCAGAGAGGCCCTGTACACCACAGACAAATCAAACATCCTGCCTTCACCCACCCGTGGCTTCCCTGTGATCCCCGCTCACCAGAAGTGCTGGCCAGTCAGCCCATAAACCCTTCTGTCCATACCCAGTACTTGGGCAAGTCTCCCTTCCGTAAGTGCTGTCTCAGCACTGCCCACCCTAACGGAGGCTTAATACCCTCTCAGCCCTGACCCCCTCCCATCTGGCTGCTGCACGCACCTCTATATGGGGGTCTAAGATAGCTTAACACCTCCCCAACTGAGCTCCTGATCTTCCCCAAGCCCACTTCTTCCCGTTTCCCCATCCTGGCAATGGCAGCGCCATCCTTCTAGAAGCTCAGACCCAACACCTGGCCTCTTAGGGACCAACACTTCCGCCTTCCAGGGCAGCAACCAACTTTCTGCTGCTGACTTTGGCTGGAGAGTGGGCCGCAAGGCTCCGGAACCACCAGAGCTTCAGGTGGCGGCAGCTGCTCACCGGAGACGGGCCTTGTTCCGGGCAAGGCCCAGGATGCAGTAGCGGTGGGCAGTGTAAAAGTAGTCCTGGTAAGGGATGCCCTGAGTCAGCACCTCCGAGTCTACCACACACCCGCCCGCCTGCGGGCCGCGCCGGAACAGAGTCTGCAGGGACAAATGAGGGAGTCAGGGCTGTCCCACCTGCCGCCCAACCCAGCTGGCCACCTGTCTAGCTCACCTGTGTCTCTACCACTGAGGCACTTTTGGGACCCAATGGGTTGCTGATGGGAATGGTGTAGGTCAGCACTCGGCGTTGATGGCACTTGCTGTCCCCACTCCAGGGGCTCAAGGTCACGTCTGGGGCAGGGAAAAGCAGAATGAGGACAATATTCTCCAGCCCTTTGTCCATAGGCTGTAGGCCTGGCCCCCAAACCTGCTTTTCCCCCACGTCCCCAGCTTAATGCCTACCCCACCTTCTTTAAGATATTTAAAACCGTGTATGCTGATGATGGCTGGAACCTTTCCTCTCCCTACGCTTCCCACCTCTCCTGAGGCCATCTTATCCATTCCTGCTGCCTCAGTTTCCCTCTCTGTCGCAGTCCTGGCTTCTCCCTAAACCTTAGACCTAAGATCCTGTGACCTCCTCAACACCTTCCCCTGAAAGTCCCCTGGACCCCTCCCCACCCACTGGACCCCACATTGGCTTCAGCATCTCTTCAAACCTGCCCGTTCTTTGGAGCCCTATCTCAAGGGTGGTACAACTGTCCTCTCTCTAGAGCCCTGGGCCTGGACACGACCTCCCCCATCTCATTCCTCAGCTCCTCTGCTGGTGTCATGGTCAACCCTTGCAGCTTACCTGCTGCTGTGGCTCCCTTATCACACCAGCCACAGGGGCCCAGCCTCAAGGCGTTTCTCACGTGCCTGCCTCTAGCAGCAGGGCCTCTGCAGGCACACTGCAGGCCTCCCAGGTCCCTCTCCCCCACCTCCTCCTCTTCCCTTGGAAAAGTTCCTCCTTCAGGCCTTAGTTTCCATTTCATATCCTTCCAGCTGCCTTTCCTGACACTTCTCAGATCTCAGCTACCCCTCTGACACTCACCCTTATTTGTGTGAGAATCTATCTCTTCTCATTCTTATTAGAGTCTGGGTACATCTGTCCTGGTCTCTGCATAAAATGGGTACTAACTGTAAGATCATTCCATCATATTTATGAAATCTGTACTATCGGTTACTGTTCTAGGCAATTTTTTAGTATTAACTCACTTAACTCTCCGGAGACCCTGATAAGACAGGAACTATTATCATAGCTCTATCATGCAGAAGAAACTGAGGCACACTCTGGTCTCATGGATGCTGTTTTTAACCCCCGCACCTGCCACACGCAACCTGCACAGCAGTGCCTGTCTGTCTCGGGCCTGTCCTCCCCACCCCTCCCTGTGCAGGGGGACGCGACCTCAGCCCCTGACCTGTGAACTTGCACTGCTCCAGGAAGCCCTGCAGGAAGGGCGAGTCTGAGAAGAGCATCTGCTGGAGCCGCTCTGCACCCACATGGAAGACGGAATTGATGAGGAGACGGCCAGAGAGGTCAGGAAGCAGGGCAGCCAGGTCTGCTGGGCCACACACAAGGGCAGTGAATGAGGCCACCAGTGCTCCTCCTTCCTCAGAGTGGTTCCTCGGATTCCCTGTGGTGACCCCTCCCCCACTCCTGGCCTCGTGGAGTGGGTGGGCAGGCCTATCCTCCTAGACTGCAGTGGACCCTGTGACACAGCACACTACTCGGCCCCCTCCGCCCCAGGGGTGGCTTTAGGGTGGCGTGTTCCCCAGGCCCAGACTATCAGAGCCACCAGGATTGGTTCAAGGTGGAGCAATCACATAGGCCAACTGCATTGCCAGCAATCACAGGCTCATTGGCCTGTGGCACTTGGCCACAGTGATCGGGTCACGGATGTGTGTAAACCCGGGCGACCAGTGATTAGTTCGGAGGGGTGTGTGCAACCAGACCAAACAGCCAGTGATTGCTTCAGAGGGGAGGGTGTGACCCAGGCAGCCAGACTGATTAGCTCAGGAGCTGGCTCACTCGCCACTCAGAGCCAACGCTAGAGCTGCGGGGAGAGCCACTGGGGAAGCATCTTTTCCTTCTGCTGGGCGTCTCTGGAGCAGGACCGGGGCTCCCCCCGCTCCCGCAGAGGAGAAGCTGCCTGACGATGAAGTTGGCACCGAGAAATGGAAACGATGGCAATGATGGGAATAATAGCGAGTACTAACTGGCCCAAGAACTTTACTCGTATTGACTCATTTAATTCTTTTAATAACAACCCAATGAAGTGAATATGACTAGTGCTTATCCCATTTTTCAGATGGGGGAAATGAGGCTCACAGAGGTTAAATAATTTGCCCAGGTTACATAGCCAGGAACCACTGTGGCCAGAATCTGAACCCTAGCAAACTGGCTTCAGAGTCTGTGCTCTTATTGACACCGCCCTCCTACCTTTAAAGCAGAGCTAAAGATACCAGGTGTCTCACACCACCATTTGAATGCCTTACCTGCTTACTCCCTGGATTTCTTAGTCCAGTGAGCTAGCAAATCCTCGTTTATACCAGTCTGAGTAAGGTTGTCACATGCAACTGAAAAAAATGATTCAGACCACCTGCCTCACCTTCCTCCCCCGTGGATGAAGAGGAGTTACTCGTGTCCGTCAACAGCTCCTCACAGGGCAGCAGTTTCAAGGGGCCCAAGGATGTGGGTCCATCAGGTGGGGTGGGCTCTGTGTTCGGGAGTTCAGCCACTGGAGTCACTGTCTGGCTGGAAGAGGCATCTGGCTGTCTGTCTATCTGCTCCTCTTTGTCCTCCTCTGCCTGCAGAGAATAGCTTAATCCAGCCTTGTCCCACCTCCATCCCAGCCTGAGGGCCTCCTGTGTGCCCACATCGACGGTAAGAAAACCAATTCCTGAGGGTCACAAGTATATGGAGGGCTTACAGCAGAGCTGCAAGAGGCCCTAGGGCCACCCAGATGAGGGCTGAGAGCCCCTTCCAGGTTTATCTTGGATGCCTGGGCCATAAGCTTTCTTATGCCTGTCCTATCCATCTGTCCTGTCCATGCCTTGCCTATATCCTACCTCATCCATCCATCCCTCTCTTGTTTCTGCTGTCTCTCAGTCTTTCCATCTGTTTGTCTCTCCTTTGCCTGCCCTCATTTCCTTGCCCAGTCCCAAAGTCCATCTATCCTTCCATCTACCCCCTCTCTTACCCCTCCATCCACTTCTCTGTCCCTCTGATGGTGCCTTCCTTTCCCCTAACCTGCCCCTCTTTCCAATACCACCTCTAGCCTTCACCTGTCTCTTCCCCTCAGCACCCTTCTCTCTCTTTCACCCCCCTGCTCACCCCATGGTCTGCATCACTGCTGGCTCGGGAAAGGTTGGGGGTGATGTGGCCACGGCGCAACCCCACGGGGCTTGGCTCCTGGCTGTGGTCGGCTGCCCCTGAGGTGGTGATGTCACTTAGAGCAATCACATCTCCTACTTCCTTGGGGCTCCTGCAAAGAAAGGGAGGGGGTGAGGTCACTGTATCCTTGAGCCCCATACACCCACCTCGGTCCACCCAGGAGTCCAGGATCTCTGCATGCAACCCCTCCTGTCTCCCCCAAACCCGGAACCAGTTGTCAACCTTTGACTCACCCCAGACCATTCAGCTGCAAGGGGCAGACATAGTCCTCATCCTCGCTGGTGAGGCCCAGCTCTGAGCCGTAGCACTGATGCACCAGGTGCCAGAGCTCGCGAGGACTCAGCGTCTGGGCAGGCAGGACGTAAGGGGGCTAACCTCCACCTCACCCAGGCCAGAGCCTTTCCCACCCGTCCCCACCAGCCTCGGCAGTCCCCCCAGCACCCACACAAGGCAGCATGGTCTCCCAGCCTAGCTCTCAGCCCCAGGGCAGCCCTGGGGAGGAGGAGTCAGTATGCCCAGGACTTTCCCCTCCGGTTTTCACAACAGTCACACAGCTACAGGTCAACGGTCCCAGTGT
Organism: Lasiurus cinereus; assembly: GCA_011751065.1. Lineage (NCBI taxonomy): Eukaryota > Metazoa > Chordata > Mammalia > Chiroptera > Vespertilionidae > Lasiurus > Lasiurus cinereus. Next base: position 31,144,173 of record JAAGEH010000452.1, on the reverse strand, counting down.
ACAGAGGAGAAGACAAGGCCCAGGGAGGAGAAGTCATGTGCACAAGGTCAGGGATTCAAACCCAGCCAGCCGCCCGAACCTCTGCCCCCACCGCCCATGTTGTCCTGCCCCCACCCCTTTCTCCAGTGTCCTCAGGAGCCCTGGCCTGTCAGCTGCCCATGGCCAGAAGGGGTCAATGTCCATGACAAAACAGTAACAACAGTAATAATGATAGCAGCAGCAGGCATTCTACGTCCTTCACATGAGTTAACTTACTGAGTCTTTGAAACAATTCTGTAAAATTGGTGCATTTATCGTCCTTTTAAGACAATGACACTGAGGCACAGAGGTGCCCAGGTGGCCGTGCTGAGATGTGATCCCAGGGGCTGGTCGACACCCTGAGCTCACCACCTGACAACCCTGTCCCATAAGAGCTGACACCGCCAAGCACTTATTCTAAGCCCAACTCTGGCTGCTATGAAGTAGGGACAGTGTCCCTTTTACTGACAAGGTTCAGTGACTTACCCAGGTCCCTCAGCTCCTCAGTGATGGGGCTGGAACTCCAACCCTGGCAATCTGGCTTTGGGGCCTGAGCTTGGAACCCTCCTCTGTCCTTCCCTTCTTACAGACTTTGACACTGCTATCCTGTTTGAGCCCCTGCCCCATGCACTCTTGCCCCTAGTGGCTGAGCGCAGCACTGCCGGAGCAGCGGGTCTGGGCCTTCGAGGGGCTATAGGCCAGCAACAGCAGACATGAGCCATGTCAACCTGACATCTAGCCACGCTCCCTGCCAGCAGAATTCTGATTTGTTTGGGGTGAAAATCTTCTCCAGCCAATTCATCTTTCCTTTGCCACAAACCCAACTGCCTTTGCAACTGAAGGCAGTCATGTGACCCAGTTCTAGCTAAAGAAATACAAAGAGAAATTTGCTAAAGGAGGATTTTCCTCCCTGATAAAGGAAATTCCACTTTCTCTTCCCTCCTTTTCTCCTTCATGTTTTAGACACTTACATGAGGGCATGATGCCTGCAGCTGTAGCAGCCACCTTGTAACCACGAGGCAACAAGCATGTGAACAAAACACTAATATGCAAAAGATGCAGATAAAGGCAACACAATGAAAGAGAATTACAGGCCAATATCCCTCATGAACATAGATGCCAAAATCCTCAACAAAATTCTACCAAATTGGATCCAGCAGTACATCAGAAAGATCATATACCATGAACAAGGAGGATTTATCCCTGGAACACAAGGATGGTAGAATAGCCACAAATCAATAAATGTGATACATCACATAAACAAATTGAGAGATGAACGTCACATAGTCCTATCAATTGATGCAGAAAAAGCATTTGACAAAATCCAACACCCTTTCTTGATAAAAACTCTCAGCAAGGTGGGAATAGAAGGTTCATACCTCAACATCAGAAAAGCCATATATGATAAACCCACAGCTAACATCATACTCAATGGGCAAAAACTAAAACCATTTCCTCTAATAGGAACAAAACAGGGATGCCCACTCTCACCACTCCTATTCGACATAGTACTGGAAGTATTAGCCATTGCAATTAGACAAGAAGAAGAAATAAAAGGCATCCAAATTGGAAAAGAAGAAATAAAGCTGTCCTTATCTGCAGATGACATGATACTGTACATAAAACACCCGAAAGTTTCCATCAAAAAACCAATAGATTTAATAAATGAATATGGCAATGTAGCAGGATACAAAATAATGCCAAGAAATCTATGGCATTTCTATATACCAATAATGAACTTGCCGAAAGAGAGACTAAAAAAGCAATCCCATTTACCATCGCACCAAAAAAATTAAGATACCTAGGAATAAACTTAATTAAGGAGGTAAAAGACCTATATGCAGAAAACTACAGGACACTGAAAAAAGAGACAGAGGAAGACGTAAACAGATGGAAGAGCATACCATGCTCATGGATTGGGAGAATCAAAATCATTAAAAGATCCATATTACCCAAAGCAATCTATAGATTCAATGCACTACCCATTAAAATACCAACGACATATTTCACAGACCTAGAAAGAACTCTCCAAAGATTCATCTGGAATAGAAAAAAGACTTCGAATAGCCACAGCAATCCTAAGAAAGAAGAATAAAGTAGGTGGGATCTCAATACCAGATCTCAAGTATTACAAAACCACTGTTCTCAAAACAGCCTGGTACTGGCACAAGAACAGACACATAGACCAATGGAATAGAATAGAGAATCCAGATATTGACCCAAACCACTATGCTCAATTAATATTTGACAAAGAAGGCATGAACAAACAATGGAGTCAAGACAGTCTCTTCAATAAATGGTGTTGGGAAAATTGGACAGATACAGGCAAAAAAAAAATGAAACTAGACCACCAACTTACACCATACACAAAAATAAACTCAAAATGGATACAGGACTTAAACATAAGACAGGAAACCATAAAAAATATTAGAGGAATCCACAGACAGCACAATCTCAGACATAAGCCGATTGAACTTCTTCACTGCTCTAAGGGCAATGGAAGCTAAAGAGAAAATACACAAATGGGACTAAATCAAAATAAAAAGCTTTTGCACAGCAAAAGAAACCATCAACAAAACAACAAAGAAGCCCACTGTATGGGAGAACATATTTGCAAATGTTATCACTGATAAAGGTTTAATCTCCAACATCTATAGGCAAGTTATACAACTTAATAAAAGGAAGATAAATGATCCAATAAAAAATATGGGCAACGGACCTACATAGAATCTTTTCTAAAGAAGACAGAAAGAAGGCCAAGAGACACATGAAAACATGCTCAAAATCACTAATTATCCGAGAAATGCAAATCAAAATGAGAATGCGATACCATCTCACACCTGTCAGAATGGCAATCATCAACAAATCAACAAATGACAAGTGTTGGCGAGAATGCAGAGAGAATGCAGAGAAAAAGGAACCCTTGTGCACTGCTGGTGGAAATGCAGATTGGTGCAGCCACTGTAGAGAACACAGGGAGTTTCCTCAAAAAACTAAAAATGGTACAGTACTCCCATTTGACCCAGCAATCCCATTCTTAGGAATATATCCTAAGAAACTAGAAACACCAGTCAGAAAGGATTGATGCATCCCGATGTTCATAGCAGCACAATTTACAATAGCTACAATTTGGAAACAGCCTAGGTGCCTGTCAGCAGATGAGTGGATCAGAAAACTATGGTACATCTACACAATGGAATTCTATGCTGCCATAAAAAAGAAGGAATTCTTATCATTTGCAGCAACCTGGATGGAACTGGAGAGTATTATGTTAAGTGAAATAAGCCAGTCAATGAAAGAAAAATACCACATGATCTCACTCATTTGTGGATAATAAAGAACATTACAAACTGATGGACAAAAAGATAGATACAGAGGCAGTAAAGCATCAAACAGACTGTCAAATTACAGTGGGAAGGTTAGGGAGAGGTGGGGGTAGGTAAGAGATCAACCGAAGGACTTGTATGCATGCAAATAAGCATAACCAATGGAGACAAGACTCTGGGGGGTTAGGGTATGCATGGGAGTGGGGTGGGGGGGCCAATGGCAAGATATGTATACATGTAATACATAAATAAAAAAAATTAAAAGAAAGAATACTATGCAAAGGATGAGAGTATGGAAAAATGGATAAGAGCTTGGGATCTTGAAAACATAGGGAAGCCTTCACACCCACCCTGGACCACCTGCCTCTAGACCTGTCGTTACATGAGCATCAGTGTGACGCAGTGGAAGAGTAGAGTCCAGAATCTGACTGCCATATAAAAACCAGCGGCAAGTCTATCCTTCCATGTCCCAAGGGTGAAATAAAGAAAATAACCCATTCTGCCCCATAGGGTGCTTGTGAAGGTTAAATGAGTTAATTCATGTAATGCTCAGCTCAGTGCCTGGCACTTAGTAGCACCAGAAGTGTTAGCTATTATTACTCTTTGAAATAATTCAGTATCTGTTTCTTAAGTCATTTCAGTCCCTTGCAGCCAAATACATCCAATGTAAACCTATGCAACCACAGTGGGCATTCCAGGAGAGCTGGCTCAGCTAGCACTCAATGGGCTATCAGATTGTAGTAAGTAAAAATCTAAAATCCCTAACTCAAAACCTTTGGGGTGAGATATGATTCAAAATTAAGATCTGGGATTTAAAAATGATAGTACAATGCCAATGATAAATAACTAGTATATTTAATATCCAGTGCATTGTATAGTAAGTCAGAGGTTCTCAAAGTATGACCCAAAGATTTCTGGGGGCCCCCTGGACCCTTTCATGGGATTCATGAGGTCAAAATTATTTCACAAGTATAATAAATATTACGAGTAGTATAAGATGGTACTGATCTTTTCACTTTTATTTTCTCCTGAGTATACAAGGGACTTTTCCAGAGTCTATGACAGGCCATGCCATCATCTTTCTGGTGGCTAATGCAATGTGTGCTTGTATATTCTTGTGTTTAAAAATGTCCCAGTTTCAATTTCTAATACAGTAAATATCAGTAGGTATAACCTACTTACACAAATATTCTTGGAGTCTACAAATATTTTAACAAGTGTAAAGATTCTCTATTGGGTACTATAACTTTATATTGATCACATCTAAGCTTTACTCCAGGCATGCACATTAATAAAGTTTGTCCTGAAACACATGAATAGTCATAATGAGATTTAGACCTGTGCTAGGTAATAGATACGCATGACCATTTATGTTTAAATTAATTAAAATTATAAGTGCAGATCCTCAATCACACTAGCTACTTTTCCAGAGTTCAAAGACTCTTGGCCAGCAGCTACTCTACTGGAAAGCACAGACAGAGACCACTTCCATCCTAGCAGAAAGTTTGATTATGCAGTGCTGACACTCAAGATAATAACCATACTATTGGCTCAGATCAGATTTTGCTGCCACATATATAAAACCATTACGGTGAATAGGGGCTATGGATACATATTTCTAGTGGGCAAGGTCTGGTGCTAGAGCCCATGGTGGCCCCTCAGTGCCTATGGAGGAAGCTGCCGATACGTGGGGCCAGATACTCATAGAGAAGAGCTGAGCGGTCCTGCAGTTCTAGCACCCTTGCCCCATGGTCCCCTGGCCCACCACCCATAAGCCTCCCACCCTCCACCCAAGCCTCATCCAGGCCCACCTTTTCAAGCAGTGCATTCTGCCAGAGGCGGAAAATGAGCAGGAAACAGCGGTCCCGGGCCCCAAACGAGGTGAAGAAATGCTGCAGGAGAGAGATGGGGTGTGGGAAAGACACAGAAGAATGGAGGGAAACTCCATCCCCATCCAGCTCTGTTCCTGATCTCCATCCTGATGTACATCCATCCATCATTGCTTCCTTCGTTCCACAGAATGTGTATCCACTGCCCAACTTGGCAATGGACACTGGAGTCACTATGAAGAGGAGATGGTCCCTGGGCCGGACCCTGCCCCCACCCCCGCCCCCAGAGGTCACAGTCCAGAGGGGGAGACAGGCACATCTCCAGATGGGGTCAGTCCAGAGTGATTGGGCTGTGAGGGAGAGGAGCCCCGGGTATATTCCCAGCCTCCTTTGCCCAGTAGCACGGTCAGCTGATCTTTTTTTGGCCAATAAAACACAAAGGGAATTCTGCTGTGAAGTGTGTCATCCGGCCACATTTTGTTTTCCTTTCCTGTCTGGGCGGTGGGTGTGAGGCAGCCATCTTGGGACCATGAGGCAAGATCATGAGGATAGAATGGAGTGTCAGGGAAGGCTTCTTCCAAGGAGAGGGGACATCCGAGTTGTAGATACGTGGGGGGAAGAATTTTACTGTTAATTCTGTCTCAGCAGCTGTGTGTGGGCTGCAGGGACTAAGGAAGTAGGAGCTGGTGCAGAGATCCAGGTCAGAGCCTTGGCCAGGACAGGGACAGGAAGAACAAAGAGAAAGCCACAGACTGAGCACAGACCAGGGTGCAGAAATACAGGGCTCTGGTGGTGGGAAAAGGGAGGAGCTGGCTAAGATCAGTAACCACATGGCCTTGTCAGCAGGTCCTCTCACTCACCTTCTCGCTCTCTGTGCAGATCTGGATGGCGTTGGGGATCAGCTTGGCTGTCTTTTCCTTCTTCAGACATGTCACCTCCTTCAACTGGATGGAAATCTATAAGGGCAGGTGGGTCAGAAGGGGCCAGAGCCCTCCCTGCCCTGAGGCCACTTCTCATCCCTGTGTTGGCTTACTGTTGTCTCCCAGCGGAAGATGTTGCTGTAGAAACAGATCCAGTTCTCGGAAAGATAGAGGCGGCCCTGGAGGAGGATCTCACGCTGCAAGGCACAGGAGTAATCTGAGGCGGCCAGGGAGAGATGGGTGGACAGACACCTGAGTCACACGGCTGGTCTGGCTAGCACCCAGGCGGCGGGGGTCGGAGGGCAGAGCTGGGAGCTCAGGGTCGGGTCCAAGACTAGGCGGGCATCAGACTCACCTACAATGAGGCGTTCAGCTTCAGGGAGTTTGCTGAAAAGTTTTCGGAAGTCCTCATTCCGCTGTTTGTACGTGGGGCTCAGCATCTGGAGAAAGTTTGGGAGGTGTGAATCCAGATGGGGTTCATACTCTTAATTCTGCCCCACTATGGTCCCAGAAGCCCCTCAGTCTCTTCTGTCTCAGACAGACTCTTTGAGGCTTCAAGTCTAGCTAATTTCTGGCTTCCACCGCCAGTAACACGAGAGTAACCACAATGAGAGCTTCCATCTACTGATTTCTACATAAGCCAGGTTCTATGTCACATACCCAACATCATCATTGACTCACAGTGACCTTCAGCCTTGTAAGATTGGGACTGTTTCACAAGGAGAGGCCCAGAGAGGTTAAGCAACTCACTCAAGGTCACACAGCACATAAGTAGCAACAGAGGTATGACCTCAGGTCTGCTGACCCCAGCACCCACTTCTTGACTGCTGCCTCCTTCTCTCCCTCCCTCCCTCCCTTCCAGCAAGTCCCTCTGCCCAACACTTACACTGTACCAGCTCTGCATCTTCTGCAAGAGAAAGGAGTGGAATCAGAACAAGCCCCTGGATTCCCCAACTCCCACCCCTCTCCCCACCCGGCCTGGGCCTGCACCAACCTTGCTATTGCGAATGAAGTTCCGGCTGCCCAGGCTCTGGGTGCTGGGTGTCCCAGGCACCCCACCCTTCTCTGAAGAGCTATCTGACCCCTTCTCCACCATGGTGCCTAGTTCTGGCTCAGTCGGGGGTCGGCTTGGGGGCAAGAGCTGTAGCCGCTTACGGAGAGATGGGGAGCTGCTTGGCGTGCTCCGGCCAGAGTGGGGGGTGGTACTGGGGTAGGGAAAGAAGGGGTTATGGGGTAAAACAAGCTGGGGTACGGAGACAGGCCTATTTTGGAGGCCTGCCCACCAGTCCACTGATCCCCATCCATCTATTCTACTCTCCTTCCTAGTGGCATGGCCCAGAGCAGGTTCCCTCACTCTCTGTACCTCGGTTACTTCATCAGCGACCCAAGGGTGAGAAATGCATGTTCTCATCTAGATGTCTGCAGGATTAAACGAATCAATACATGCAAGAGAGCTTCTAATAGAGCCTGGCACACAGTGCACTCTCGGTATAGCTGCTATTTTTTAATTAACGTATTAGTCATTCGTACAGTACTTATTGAGCAGCCACTTTCCACTCAGCTGCTTGAGCTAAAAACCTAAGCATTTTCTTTCTTGCTCCCCCTCATTTCTAATCTATTAGCTAGTCCCGCTTCCAAAATCTATTTCTCTTATTTCTATTATATACCCCCACTTCCCCGCCTCCAACGCCCTGGCTCTGCCTGCGGCACACCAGTAGCCCCTATAATTTACTCCCCACACAGCTAGAGGGGGCCTATGAAGCCGAGTCAGGTCAGGCCAGGACCCTCCTGGTTGAGTTCTCACCTGGCTGCAGCTCAATTCAGCTGAAAGCAGTCCTTCCTGTGGCAGCCAAGGCCCAGTGTTGCCCGTCAACCCCCCATTCCAGCCTCTGCACTTCTATTCCCTGTGCCTGCATGTCCTTCCATAGGCCCAGCATAAGCAGCTCTGTCTGGTTCCACTCAAATGCTCCTCCCCTGGTGGTCCCCTGAAGAGGTCCCAGCCCCACCCACCCTCTCTAAACTCCTGATCACTTGTTCAGTTTGCTCATTGTCTTCTCCAGCACCCAAAACTGAACTTGGCACCTAGTGAACTCTGAATACACATTAGTATGAATAATCCGAATGCTGCCTAGAGCTGGGAACAGCAGGTACCACTCAAGGTGGTTCCTGCCTCCGAGGATTGGACTGCTGCTGGGAGACAGCCCAGAACAAGCAGAACGCTCACAGGATACAATAACATAAATGGCCACGGGGCTGTGGGGTCAGCTGGGGAACTGTCCCGGGGACTCGTGTCAGGATCCACTATTGTGGCCAGCTCTGCTTATGATAAATGTACTCTTCCCACAACATGCTGTGCATTTGATACGATTATCACACACATACCCTTTTCACAGAGGAAGAAACTGAGGCCCAAAGCAGCAAATCACTTGTCCATTTAATGCAGAGCAGGATTCCAACATGGGGACTCCATCTCCCTGGGAAGGAGGTAGGAGTTCCTCAACCACCTGGGGCTCCTCAAACTTCTCTTGTCTCCAAGGTTTAGCACATGCTCTTTTCCTGCTCAGACTGTCCTTTCTCTTCCTGGCCTAGCTGCTAGCAAATTCTTATGCATCCTTCAGGGCTCTTGCTCTACACCTCCTCCCTCCTGCATACTGACCCCCACAGCTCCTATCCTGGCTCTAACCACTCTGCCTATGCTTCTCTCATCCTAGCTCTGACTACTCTATGCTGTCACTGTGTGATGACAACTCCATTTCCCCCACAGATCTGTAAGCTCCCTGTTGTCTTGGTTACTGCTCTAATCCTGGGATTGCTCAAGACAGGGACCAGGATAGGCAGTCATGGCCCCTGTACTTGTGAAATGGATTTGTGGAAATAAATAAATGAATAAAATAGATGGTAACCTAAGCCACCACCACTTCTCTTAAACTGTCAAAGCCACCTTCTCCCTCGGTCTTCCTGCTCCATCCCTCTCCCCCATATGCAGTCAGAGGGAGCCTATGAACCACTGGCAGGTCAGGGCCCTCCTCACTCCAGCTAAAAGCCCAGGGCTAATTGCTCTCATCGTCTCTCCTCTCGCTCACTCTTCCCCAGCTCCTGCCTGGGCTAGTCCCTGTGTTCAAATGCCCTTTCTCCCAGAAGTCTGCAGGGCTGCCTCGCCTCCTTCAGCTCAATGGACTTTTCTCCAAGACACCTTTCTTCCTCTATTTAAAACACACTTCCTACCTCCCAACCCCCCTTTTCTCCACCTCTTCATCTCCCCCACCCTGCCCGGAACTTAGATTCAACCAGGTATAAAGTTTGCCCAATCCTCTGAGGGCAGAGGCCAAAGCTGATCTATTTGGCCACTTCCCTGGGTGACCTTGGGTAAGTGTCTGAAGCTTTCTGAGCAATTTTTTGTGCCTGTTTCTTCTTGAGTATAATGAGAATATAACAGTACCAACTCCACAGGGCTGTCTGCAGGACATACAGACAGACAGCCCACCACATGGAAGGCACTCTGATTTGATCATTAAGGACTGTCAGCCTGAAATGGAGTACATGGCCACTGCCACTGCCCCAACACACCCGTGTTGAAGATGCTATGCTGACCACGACAGGTATGGCAAGATATCTCAGCCCGACTGACCCCAAACTGCAGTCATTCACTCTAACTACACACTGACCACCTGCACTAGGCATTGGAAATATGGAGGTGAGCAAACTAGGTATAAACCCTGCCTGCAGGACTGGATGTTCTGTTTGGGAAACATGTAAACAAAGATGATAATCTCACCTGACACTGGGCATACCAATAGCACCAGCAATACCTGGAAGTTGTGAGAAATGCTGATTCTGGGACCCACTATAGCCCTACTGAATCAGAAATGGGATGGGCCCCAGGAGACTGATGTATGTTCAAGTTGGGGGAACACAGTGATAAAGGAGGACTAAGTGGATGGGTGGGGTGCAGGGCACACGTAGGATGAGCCCCAGGGTGGAAAGAGATCTGGCAAAGGGACGGGACGGAGAAGACTGTTTAGGGAGTAGGAATAGTAAGCTAAGCAGGTCTTAAGGGTGAGGTGGTCAATGGGATGGGGAAGGACAGGACGGCATAGGCCCACCCACAGGTGCTGTGGGCTCTCGGCAGGAGTTTGGATTTCACCCTAAGGGCACTGGTGAGCCAGGGATGGGTCTGAAGAAAAGCTGACCATTCCTCACCACCTCGTCTTCTCCCCTCTCCTCAACCTGCCAGTCTCCCGCAGAAACAGGTCAAGGGAGGGCACCTGAGGACAGGTCTGACACAGACAGAGCAGGGCAGGGTCTGTGCTCCCAGATCTTCCTCCTTAGCAGGAGGAACAGGAAGTGCTCAAGGGCAGACACAGCCCTGAGGCTGCCCAACCAGGCAGCCTGCAGCAGACAGAAGGGAGGAGCCCCAATGGCTGGAGCACCGTTATGGGGCGGGCACTAAGAAGAAAATGGGTTTTTGCCACGGAAGACACCTCACTCCCAGCTTCCGGGGGCTACCGAGGCCCAGAGCTCCAGGCAAACTGCAGCCTCCACAGACGCAAGGAGTCTTCCCACACCCTCACGCAGCGATAGTACCACAGTCACACAGAGCCACGAGTCCCAGCTAATTACACCCAGCATTAAAGTCTGCTACAGCCACACAGTCCCAGAAGCTACACACACATACACATGTGCACGCACACATGAGGCTGCAGAGACTTACAGAAACCATAAAAAGTCCCAGATACATCACATTCACACACACAGCTCCGAGAACATCTCAGAGAAAAGCTGAAAGCAAACATCATTCCCCGTGACTCATGCAGTGAAAGAACAGTCACAGAGGCCCCCAGCTAACACCTGCACAACCTAGGGACAGAAAGTCACAGGTCAGCTCGGCTCCCGTGGTGCTCACCATATGGTGGGGAAGACAAAGCAAAGGCCTGCTCTAACACGGCAAGGGACAGGGATGTCAGCTGCTGTTGCTGACAGAGGACCCTGCCCCTCGCACAACAGTCAAGGACTCAGAATAACGGGGCTCCAGGGGTGTGGCCCCATTTCAACAACAGAGGCCAGGTTTGATACAATGCATGGTACATGCTTTACAAACTGTAAGAGGACCAATGGCAGTTATGATTATTGTTCCAAATAGTCAAGAGTCCTCGCAAGGTCTCAGGAGGGTGGGCCCCAGGTCCACTAAGAGTCACAAGGGGTCTCTTTCTCCTGCTCTTCACACACACAAAGCCCCAGAGGGTCCCAGCTGCACACACGGCAGGCCAGGCACACACATAAAACAATGTCACCAGCGGACACACACAGGAACTTTTACACAAAGATGGAATCGGAGGTAAATTATAGGCACAACCCCAAAGGGTCTCATTCATACATGTTGTAGCCATGCTTGGACAACCAGGTAACTGACTTTTGCAAAGAGTGAATACGGTCAGAGGTAAATTACAGGTACATTCAGAGGCAGATGGTTGGTCACAGGAGTGAGCACAGAGCCCCAGACACATATGGTCACACGTTACGGTCACACACACCAATCAACTTTACAGTGACACGTGAAGCCACAGATGTAATCAAATATAAATTACACACACACACACACACACACACACACACACACACGGCCAAAGAGGATCACAGCGGCCTACACACTAGGACACTGACACCCATACACAAACTTCCCAGACACCCACGATCATTCTGAAACACCGGGTCCAGTCAGGGTGCAGGACCCCAGCGGGGCCAGGCACGCGGTCGGCCTGCTACCTGGAAGTCCCTACCCGCCAGGAACCCGACAAGACCCGCGACAGGACGGTGGGAGGAGGTTCAGCCCCCGAGGGGCTGCTCCCGGGCCTGCGAGCCGCCCCGCCTCCAGCCCAACCCAAAGGCCCGGGTGAGCGTCGTCCCCCCTCGCCTCCCAGGCAGGAGCGAGCCGGGCCGGGCCCCCCCGCAGGCCGCGTCCTGCGGAATCAGCCCGGAGCCCGCAGCGACGGCTCTGCCAACCTGGCGCATCGCTCCCGGGCAGCGCGCAGCGGGCTGCAGCGCCCCGCCGTCGCGCCCAGCCCCGTGCGCGCCCAGGGATCACGATCCCCCTCCCCACCCGGGCCGGGCCCCCCGCCCAGGCTGCGGGACCCGGGCTCCGGCCGCGCCCCCGCCCGGCCCCGGCCCCCCGGCGCCCGCCGGTCCTTACTCGAACATGGATGCGGCGGCGGGCGCGCCCAGCCGCGGGGCAGGGCCGGGCCGGCGGCTGAGCGGGGCTGGGCCGAGCGGGGCGTCCCGGCTGCACACCCGCCGCGCCTTCCGAGGCCGCAGCCCCACCGACCCGCTGCCCGCACAAAAGGGCTCCGCCGCCGCAGGCCGCCGCAGCGTCACGCACCCCCTTCCCGCCCCCGCGCGTCACGGCGCCGGCCCCGGCCCCCGAGGCGGGAGGGAGGGGGGTGGCCCGCAGGGGGCGGGGCCTAGAGACCAGGCCGCTGCGGGGGGCGGGGGGAGGGAGGACGGGGAGGGGGCGGGGGCGGGGAGAGGGAGATGGGGGGCGGGGGCTCCCGGCCGGGCCGCGGAGGGGCAGCGGGCCGCTAGGGCCAAGTAGAGACCGAGGGCGCGCGGGGAGCGGGGGGAGCGTGGTGGCTGGGCCGCCGGGGACACGGAGAGCGAGCCAGCGGGAGGAAGAGGAGACGCGGAGCGAGAACCTAAGGAGAGAGGAGAGCCGGAGGCTGACGTGGTTGAAATAACGCCGCCATGGCCGCGGCCCTGGCTCAGGCGGCCACTCCCTCCCGGGCGGAAAGGGGTCCTCGGCTCCCAGGGCGCCCCGGGCCGGGAGCTCCCGCAGGGAGGAACCCGAGGGGTGGGCAGAGCGGCGGGTGAAGGGAGATGGTGGGGGACCGAGGAGTCGGGGCGGCTGGCACTGGGGCGGCAGCGGCGGGGGGGCGGGGAGGGGGAGGGGGGAGGGTGGCGGGTCGCGGCTGCGAGAAGGGTTGTCCTCAGGCAGGAGGTCCGGGCGCCCGGGCTTGGGGACCCCTTTCCGTCCCAGCGGCTGTCAGCCGAGCCGTCAGAATCCAGTCTCCCCGGCGCGGGTCGGTGCCGGGACCTGGAGGTAGTCGGCCCTGTCCTGGGGACCCCTCCCCCCTACTTCTGCGGGGAAGGACAGCAGCGCCCTTTCACAGAGGGGGAGGCCCGGCCTCAAAGGTGGAGAGTCCCCCAGCCCGCAGGCCGCAGCGAGACCCACCCCGGCTCCGCGGCCATGACCCGCGCCTCTCTGCGGCCGCTGCCTGCGCCTGCTGGTCCGGGACTGCCTGGCGGGACCACACGGAGGGGGAGTCCCCCCTCACAGCTTCTGGCCAGAGCACCCCGCAGAGACACTGCTCCCCACCCCTCTGCAGCACAGGCTGTTCCTTCCTCTTGCAAAACCCCCTTCCCATCTCTCTCCCCAGCCTCCAAACAGCCCCACGCCACATCTCCGTTCTGGTGGGTGGCGGCCCCCAAACTCGTCTTTCCTGGCTCCTCTCTCTTCCTCACACCCTCTCCAGTCTCTCAGCAAACTCTGAGGGCGCCACCTTCACAATCTACCCAGAATCTAAACTCCCTCCCCTCCGCCCCCACCCTGGCCCAGCCTTCTCCCTCTCCCCTGGGAGATTGCAGCCTCCCGCTCCGGGTCCCAGCCCCACAGGCAGCCCCCTACAGGCAGCCCCCTACAGGCAGCCCCCTACAGGCAGCCCGAGGGAGTCTGCGAGCCCTGCCAAGCCCGAGCTCTCCTGGGGCTCCATCTCATTCCGGCTAAAAGCAAAGCCCTCACCTTGATGCCCGAGACACCACTTTGACGTTACCTGTCTCCCCCTGCTCACTTCCTCTAACCCACCAGACAGGTTCATGTACACACACACACACACACACACACACAAGCCTTTGCACTGGCAGTTTCCTGTGCTTGGAAGTTCTTCCCCACACTTCTCCCTTCTCACCCTCAGATCTCAGAGAGACATTCCCCCTCCCCCATCATCTCCCCCTGTCTCACTACTCTCTTGGCCTGTTTCTTGTTTTGAAATACTTTAACATTTTTAATTGGGGACTGTTTATTTCAAACAAGAAAAAATAGTCAACTGTGTCCCCCCCACCCATATATAACTGATGTGGACATTTTGCCATTTTTGCTTCAGATCCTTGTTTTTTTCTTTTTAAGAAATAAATGATTACAGTCACGGCCAAAGGCCCAGATTCCACCCTATTTCTCTGACTCTGCCCTCAAGGTACATACTACCCTGGAGCTGTGCACTTTCCATCCTTTCCCACACAGGGATGCCAGCGATGTACTATGTACTATTGTACGTCTTATAAAAAGATATACAATTAGGCTCCTACTGTATGATTTTACAACCTGCTTTCTCCACCATCAGTTTCTGAGATACGTCCACATTGGCACACAGAGCTCCACTTCGTAAACTTTCATCTTATCCTGCGTTGGAAGAAACCTCAGTGCATATTTCTCTTCAGGGCCAGTGTAGCTTTTTCCTCTTTTCCCCTGCAGCCTTGAACCTCCCAGTTCCTGTCTCCTTGTGCCAGAACTAGTGTTCTTTTGCAAAAGTTTTGTTTCAACTTTTTTTTTTTTTTTTTGCCTGTGAGCTGCAGCAGGAAATACCTTTACATTGGCTTCCCTGCACACTTAGGAACATATGTAATGTCACAAAGATTGTAAGGAACCATACTTATTCACTATGCCTCATATGCTGTGTTATTTCCTAATTCTATCCTAATTCTGTTTGGGGGAAAAAGTGCCAATTGCAATGCACTGCATGAGTTTCATGGCTTTTGAATGGATCGTGATCCATAGTTTAAATACACTGGGCACTCAGCTAAGCCCAGATTTGCTTGTCCCAATGTGTACTCCCAATTGCCTGTTTTTGTTTGTGCGTCTACTTAACAACTTCCAGACAGGCTAAGGCCACATTCTAATGAACATCAGCCCTCACCTGGGCAGATACAGGAAACCCACTCTTGAACATGAGTCCCTACTAGAAAGAGAAAAGCCCTTTCCTACCCCACCACCCAGGTCTCACCTGTCCAGGGACAGACTCTCCAGGTCCGGGGTCCTCAGCAGCTGCAGGGGTGTCTGGGTGCAGTCGGGTGACTCCGCATCACTGGATGGTGTTATCTGAATGGAGGGTACCTCCAGGAGCCTCCAGGGCTCAGAGGCCAGGTCCTCAGCGCTGCCATCCTGTGGCTGCTGGCTCTGCCACTTGGCTAGGGGGCCAAGTGAGTCCTGGGCTAGACCCTGGATGGGCAGGGAAGCCCCGGGGAGCAGAGGCAGGAGCTCAGCCATGGAAGGGTGTTGTCTGCCTTGTTGAGGGCTTGGACAGCAGGTGTGGTCTCTGGGGGAGAAAAAGAGATAAAGTGAAAAGGTCCTATCCAAACTCTGCTCCTCCCTAAAAGGGAGAGGAGCTGAGGTGCAGAGCACTATGTGGGTATCAAAGAGGTTTGGGTGCAATTCCCACCTCTGCCAGAATCCTCCCTCCGTGACCCCTAGCTCCATTTCCTCTTCTGGAAACTGAAGGTCCTGATGCTAACATCCTAAGGTTCTGACATATGGAGGGCCTAGCCGAGGGACCAGCACACAGTAAGTGGTCCGTGAATGTTCATGAAACCAGTTCAGAGCCAGGGTGCTTGTTTGTTTGTTTTTTTTAGTATTCACCAAGGCCACCCCCTGGGGTCCCTGTAAACCGCCGCCCAGCTCCCTTCCACACACAGGGTCCGGAAGGAGCCAGGCCCGAGGAGCCCCAGAGGCCTCAGGCCTGCGTCACAGCAGAGCAAGAGGCAGAACCCAGGATTTCCCTTCCCTGTTTGCTCAGCAATTGCCCCTCCCAAGACTAACAATGGGAGGGTGGCTGGGCTTCGGCCTCCTCAGATGAGAGGAAGCGGGACCAGTTCCTGCGGTTTCGGGAGGCTGCCTGGGTCTGGGGAGGTCAGATCAGTCTGTCTGTCCTTACAACAAGGGCTTCTTGGCATCCACTGCCAGGCAATAGGGAAGGAGGACTGTGATAGCCAGAGAGGGTTCCCCTGGTTCACAGAAGACTCTTACAGGCCAGGCTTGGACCCCAGGGTCCTTGCAGGCACCCCAATACCCCTACCTTACGGCTTCTACCTTCTTTTGTCTTCACAAGATTTGGACTTCCAGGATAAGGGCAAAGAACAGGCCCTTCCCTCCCCCAGGAGTCCTGGCTGGGCCAGAGAGTTGTGACCTTGCCAATTGGAATAGCATGTCCACTGGAGTCATATTTCCCTCTGGCCAGCGGGAGAAATGACAAAGTGGGGGTGGGGGAGTTCATTCCATAGAAGAGGCTGAAGGTAGTGCCCTTCCTTCTTGACTGTCCTGTTGAGGAAAGGGCTGTCTTCATCCTAGGCCTCTACTAATCCATTTGTTAACATAAAAACATTCAAGCCTGTAAAGAATTTTTGTGAATTTATTTGAACCGAACTGTCAACAATTGCCAGGAAGCAGAACCTCAACGGATTGCGATAATGCTCTGGAGAATGGTGGGTTACATCTGTATTTATACATTGCAATCAAAGGGAAGGAACCTAGGTGGGTTACATGAAATCCCACCTGGTAATAGATTACAGAGGTGGGGAGAAAGCAGATCGGGGGGTGGGGGGGGTAGGGGGTGGGACGGGAGGAAGGGAAAGGAGGAGGAGGGAGAGGAATGGGGGTGGGGGGCAGAGAGGAACCCAGAGGAGGGGGGAACCCCTGGGATTGGATAAAAAGTAAAATGATAGACACATGCTTAGGTGGGTACAGGAACAATTAACATGATAATGAAGGAATTTGTGGTATCTGCCCTGGTGCCCAGGCACAGTAGGTTGTGTCCCAAAGGGTCCAGAAAAAGGGAAGCTACGAGTTACCCAGACATTTCAAAGGTATGTTATCATAGATGAAAAAAGACAAGATAGACTCAGTTAAGGTAAAGGTTGACCTTATCAGTGAAGATACTGGCCTAGGAGGTGACTACCCACCATAACTGCTTTTAGTTAAAGTTCAATTTCAGACCCCATTCTTTGTGGTGACTTTAGGTCTTTGAGGTTGCAAGACCATCATGCAAGCCTCCCTGAGCTTGTCAGGTTTGCCTGTGGCCCCTTTCATCCACACGTCCCTCTGTTGCCAGCAGCCAGCCACAACCTAGCTTCTCACCCTACTGGTCTCCCAGAACTGCTCCTCCAAGCCTAAAGACCCTTCAGGTGGCCAAATCCAAATCCCACATACTTCCCACTTCTCATCTTCCCACCCTGCTCTCAGAAGCTGGAACCTGGGAGACCGTTCTACCTTCTAGGAGGTTCTCATAGCCTCCAAAATGCCACAGGACTTGGCTCTGCTTCCATCTCACTTTTATTCCCAGAGCTTAGGCCTAGGCACTTCTTTCTGACTTTACATTTTTATTACATAATTAGAGGCCTGATGCATGAAATTCGTGCACACAGGGGTCCCCTCAGTCCAGCCTGCTCCCTCTCCAATCCAGGACCCCTTGGGGGATGTCCAACGCCAGTCTAGGCCTGATTGGGCCTAAACCAGCACTAGGACATCCCTCTCACAATCCAGGACTACTGCCTCCTAACTGTTCACCTGCCTACCTGCCTGTGTTATGCCGAGTTCGGGGTCCCCAATAATCAACCACTAAGGAGCCTTTTCCGATGTAAAAGCAAAGAGTCTTTATTCAAACCCGGGTTTGGCTCCCAGCCTCTTTCTGGCACAGCAGTGAGATGAGAGAGCGAGCCGGGGGGGAAGGGGGGCGGGAGAGACAATGGGTTATATGGGGTAGGATAATTGAGAGGGCTTAGGAAAGTGGCGAGGGTTACAGAGATTGGTCACTTGAATTAGGGTCTTTCTGTGGTTTAACATAATTAGGACCCTCGCTGTGTTCCTGGAGCTTCATTGGTCCATTCGGGTGGTGGTCGGGGAAGCTAGGACATTGCTGGCACACCTGTGGCCACTCCCAGAAAAGGGAGAGGGTTTAGGCAGGGGGCCCAGCCCTATAGGACAAGATGGAGAGAAGTTCATTTCCTTTCACCTGATCACCCCTTACTGCCCACCTTGCTGGCCTGGTTGCCCCTAACTCTCCCCTTCCTCCTGCCAGCTTTGTCACCCCTCACTGCCCCTCTCTGCAGTCCTGGTCGCCCCTCACTGCCCACCTCTGCCGACCTGGTCACCTCTCACTGCCCCCTGCCGACCTGGTCACTCCACGCAGCCCTCTGTTCAGTTGTTTGGTCATCCCTCACTAATCCCCCTGCTGGCCTGGTCACCCCAGACAGCCTATTCGGTCATCCATTTGGTTGTTTTGGTTGCGATGGCTGCTTAGGCTTTTATATATATAATCACTACATACTAAAGTCAGTCTGTACCATAGATGTGAGTTACAAAGTGTAACAGCAAAATTAACCTCATAACTCCCACCCACCCAATTTGAAAAACAAGCACACCTTGAAGTGTGCCCCTCCCCCTGCCTCCCTCCAGAAGTCCTCATTCATCAGCTATCATCCACCCACATTATTTTGTTTTTATTTATTTACTAGAGGCCCAGTGCATGCAATTCTACTCCCCTGCCAAACCCCAACTGCCCTCCCCTGCCAGCCTGGTCACCCCTGACAGCCCCCCCCCTGCTGTCCTGGTCCCCCTCAACTGACCTCCTCTGCCAGCTAGTCACCCCCACCTGCCCTAACCTGCAGGACTGGTTGCCCCTAACTGCCCTCCCCTGCAAGCCTGGTTCCCCAACTCCCCTCTCTCCCCTGATGACCTGGTCACCCCCAACTGCCCTCCCCTTCTAGCTTGGTCACCCAGAACTGCCTTCCCTACTGGCCTGGTTGCCCACAACTGCCCTCCTCTGCTGGCCATCTTGTGGTGGCCATCTTATGACCACATGGGGGTGGCCATCTTGTGCAAGGGCATGATGGTCAATTTGCATATTACCTCTTTATTATATAGGATTATTGTTTTTATTTTATTTTATTTTTGTTTCTTTCCCCCACTCACATTTTTATTTTATTTTTTATTTTTTTAATTTAATAAATCTTTATTGTCCAAATGATTACAATTGTTCCTCTTTTTTCCCCCCCATAGCTCCCCTCCACCTAGTTCCCACCCCACCCTCTGCCCTTACTTCCCCCTCACTGTCCTCATCCATAGGTGTACGATTTTTGTCCAGTCTCTTCCCACACCCCACACACCCCTTTCCCCCTGAGAATTGTCAGTCCACTCCCTTTCTATGCCCCTGATTCTATTATATTCACCAGTTTATTCTGTTAATCAGATTTTTTTATTCGCTTGATATTTATTTATTTATTTTTAAGTAATTTTATTGATTTTTTAAAGAGAGGAAGGGAGAGAGACAGAGAGCCAGAAACATTGATCAGCTGCCTTGTGCACACCCCCCACTGGAGATGTGCCCACAACCAAGGTACATGCCCTTGACTGGAATCAAACCTGGGACCTTTCTGTCCCCAGGCCAATGCTCTAACCACTGAGCCAAACCAGTTTCGGCTCACTTGATTTTTAGATTCACTTGTTGATAGATATGTATTTGTTGTTCCTAATTTTTATCTTTATCTTTTTCTTCTTCTTCCTGTTCTTGAAGAATACCTTTCAGCATTTCATAAAATATGGTTTGGTGATAATGAACTCCTTTAGCTTTTTCTTATATGTGAAGCTCTTTATCTTCCCTTCAATTCTGAATGATAGCTTTGCTGATTAGAGTAATCTTGGTTGTAGGTTCTTGTTATTCATCATTTTGAATATTTCTTGCCACTCCCATCTGGCCTGCACAGTTTCTGTTGAGAAATCAGCTGACAATCAAATGGGTACTCCCATGTAGGTAATTAATTGTTTTTCCCTTGCTGCTTTTAATAGTCTCTCTTTGTCTTTTGCCCTGGGCATTTTAATTATGATGTGTCTTGGTGTGGTCCTCTTTGGATTCCTTTTGTTTGGGGTTCTGTATGCTTCCTGAACTTGTAATTTCTTTGACCAGGTGGGGGGAGTTTTCAGTCATTATTTCTTCAAATAGGTTTTCAGTATCATGCTCTCTTTATTCTTCTGACACCCCCATAATTCTGATGTTGGTACACTTGAGGTCGTCTCAGAGGCTCCTTATACTATCTTCAAATTTTTGGATTCTTTTTGCTTTTTTGGTTGAGTTTTTTTTTTTTGCTTCTTTATATTTCAGATCTTTGACTTGATTCTTGTGGTCCCCTAGTCTGCTGTTAGCTCTCTGTATAATATTTTTTATTTCAGTCAGTCTATATTTAATTTCTAGTTGGTCCTTTTTCATATCCTTGAAAGTCTCACTAAATTTATCCATCTTTTCTAGGAAATTCTTGAAAAACCTTATAACTGTGGTTTTGAACTCTATATCCAGTCGTTTGCTCTCCTCCATTTCTTTCATTTGTGATCTGTTTCTTTCTTTCAGCATTTTTGCTGCTTCCCTGAGTTGGTAGAGTAGCTTTGTCTGGTAGGTGTCCTATAGGGTCCAGTGGCTCAGCCTCCCCAGTTACCTGAGGTGGACACTCTTGGTGCACCCCTTTGTGGACTGTGTGCACAGCCTGTTGTAGTTAAGTCTTGATGGTTGTTGGTATCACTGGGAGGAATTGACCTCCAGGCCAATTGACTGTGAGGATCAGCTGTGTCTACACTGGGAGAACTTCTGTGCTGGAGACACCCTTATGAGACAAGACTTGCAAAATTGCAAAAACCTCTGTGCTCAGCTTGGATGGAGTGGAGTCTCAGGTAGGAGCAGACAGTCTTGGCTTCCAGTCAACCCTGCCCTATGAGCCTCTGGATCTCATTGTCCCTTGGTAATCATTGCAAACACCTTTGAGAGAAAGCCATCCTCAAGTTTCACCTGCTACCAGACAGTCCAGTTTCTCCTTGAATGAGTCTGGGTTCCCAGAAACTCACTTGGAACTGGAGTTCAGTGCAGTTGAAAGCTTCTGTCTCCCTCTTGCTTTAGAAACCCAATCGCACACTCAGCCACCCCAGCACTCAGCCGCCCGTCCTCCCCAACGCCTGTCTTTGTACCTCAGCCTTTTGCAGCTCATACCTCAGCCTTTTGCAGCTCTGAGTGTCACTGTACTTTTCCTCTTTCCTTCTAATTGTAGAATTTCCACTCAGCCAGCTTTCCTGTGGTTCTGGATGGTGTCTGTTTTGTCTTTTATTTATAGTTTAGATATTGTTGTGCGAGGCAGCAGTTTAGATTTACCTATGCCACCCTCTTGGTTTCTCCCACTCACATTTTTTAATGTATTTTTATTGATGTCAGAATGAAAGGGAGAGGAAGAGAGAGATATCATCCATCTGCTGCCTCCTGCATGCCCCCTACTGGGGATTGAGCCTGTAACCCTGGCATGTATCCTGACCAGGAATGGAACCATGAACTCCTGGTTCATAGGTTGACTTTTAACTACTGAGCCACACAGGTTATGCTAGTTAGATATGTTTTAATGTTATTTCTGTGTGTTTAGGTATTTTTAAAATTCGTGATAAAATGCAACAACATAAATGTTACCATGGTGACCATTTTTAGGTTATAGTTTAGGAGTGTTAAGTACTTTCTCACTGTTGTGCAACCATCACCACCATGTGTGTAGGTACTTTTTAAAAATAAAGTTTCTTGAAAAGTTATTTTATAGTTTGTTAAGTTTTGTTTTCATTTGGTATTTTCTGGTTTTTAAAAACCTTTTTGTGATAGCTAATACACACAGGAAAGAACATAAAATATAAATGCCACTCACTGTATAAATAAAAAGAAACACTCTGGTTAAAAAAAGCATGTTGCCCTCAGCCCTGTATATCACAAGTCCTTTCCAATTGAGCTCTCCCTCCAAATAACACCCTGACTTCTGTAATAATCTCTTCCTTTGCTTTTCTTTTTCTTTTTTTTAAAATATATTTTATTGATTTTTTTACAGAGAGGAAAGGAGAGGGTTAGAGAGCCAGAAACATCGATGAGAGAGAGACATTGATAGGCCACCTACTGCACACCCCCTACTGGGGATGTGCCCGCAACCAAGGTACATGCCCTTGACCAGAATCGAACCTGGGACCTTTCAGTTCCCAGGCTGACGCTCTCTCTACTGAGCCAAACCGGTTTTGGCCCTTTGCTTTTCTTTAGAGTTTTACTACTTGAGTGCATGTTCCCTAAAACCCTAGTTTAGTTTTGCCTATTTCTGAATTTCATATCAATAGAATAACACATTTTTTAATTCTTTTATATTGGTTTTTCCCATTTATCCTTAGGCTTGTGAATCATATACCTTATTGTGTAGGTGACATTGTTCATTTTAATCTATAATAATAAAAGCCTAGGTGGCCCTCATGTCATCACAAGATGGCTGCCCCCATGTTGTCACAAGATGGCCACCACAAGATGGCCAGCAAGGGAGGGCAATTGGGGACAAGCAGGCCAGTAGGAGAGGGCAGTTGGGGATGACTGGGCTGGCAGGGGAAGGCAGTTGGGGGAACCAGGCCAGTACGAGAGGGGGTGATTGGGCCTGCAGGGAAGGGTAGTTGGGGTTGACCAGGATAGCAGGGGAGGACAGTTGAGGGTGACTGGGTCAGCAAGGGAGGGCAGTTGGGGGCAACCAGGTTATCAGGGGAGGGCCATCGGGCCAGCAGTTGGGGACCATCGGCCCAGCAGGGGAGCAGTTAGACGTCAACCAGGCTGGCAGGGGAGCATTTAGGAGGTGATCAGGCTGGCAGGCAGAAGCAATTAGGGGCAATCAGGCAGGCAGGCAGGTGAATGGTTAGGAGTCAGCATTCCCAGATTGCAAGAGGGATGTCCGACTGCCAGTTTAGGCCCAATCCCGCAAGGCCCCATATTGGAGAGGGTGCAGGTTTGGCTGAGGGACACACCCCACCAGTGCACGAATTTTGTGCACTGGGCCTCTAGTCCTATCTAATAAAAGGGTAATATGCAAATTAACCAACACTCAGTCACAAAAATGGCAGTACTCATAGCCACAAGGTGGCGGTGCCCAGTCCTCTCAGCCCTGCCGGAGTCCCCCAGTCCCGGGGAAGGGGGGAAGCCTCTGAGAGCGAGCAGTGTGAGCAGCATGGCGGAATGCTTGCTTCATTGCCATGGTGATGAGGCAAGCATTCTGCACCTGGCTGTGAATGGGCCTCTGGCCAGTCCAAGGTGGAGCACTTGCATTGTCACCCCGGCAATAAAGCAAGTATTCCATGCCTGGCTGCAGATGGGCCTCTGGGCTATAGAGAGCCTCTGGACAGTGGGCATGGAGCGGCCAAGCCCTGTAGAGAGCTACTGGGACACGGATTTGTGCACAGGGCTACTAGTATTGTATAATATTCCAGTTATGAAATAAACTGTAGATAAATACTACTATATACTTATTAATTATCTTAATGGACATTCAAAGCCTTCCCAATTTGTAATGTTACAAATAGTGCTGCTATTCATTTACATGTCTCCTTGTGTTTCTCTGTCACACATCAAGTATCCATCCATTCATTCGGCTTTTCCTGTGCAAAATACACACTGTCCTAATTAAGTAGACTTAATTATGATATATCTATATGTGCATGATTATTGCCTATCAGCTTATATTTAGGAGTGTGGCCCAGCATGAGGCTCAGCCTTTGGTTTACCAATGGAAGAGACAGTAGAAGACTGAAATAAGAAAAGTTTTGCAGAAAAATATCAAAATTTCTATTTAGGAAAATTTGTTGGAAATGCATGTGGAACCTCCAGATGGAGAGGTTCAGCAGGCAGCTGGCCAAACAGAACAGGGCTGACCCTGGGAATCCTTAGCATGTCAATGAGGATTAGATGTCTAGCTGTCAAGATGTCACTCACCTCACAGGGCATATCTTTCCCTAGAACCTACCCTTCTCTCCCGGAGCAAGACTAGTGTTTTCCGGAAACAAGGTTGATCCAAGACTTTTTCTAAGGGCTGAGTTATATGAGCACCTGGCCTTACAGTCAGTATTGGCTTGGCCTTTTCTTTTTTCTTTTGTGTGTGGGGTTGTTTTTGGTTACTCCTCACCTGAGTATATATTTTTTTCCCATTGCTTTTTAAAGAGAGTAGAAGAAAGGGCTGGAGGAGGAAGAAGAGAAGGAAGAGGAAATTTGGCTCTTTCTGGCCCCAACCGGGACCAGGGATCAAACCTGCAATCTAGGTACATGCCCTTGACCTGAAATCGAATGCAAGATCCTTCAGTGTGTGGGCTGAGACTCTAACTACTGGGAACACTGACCAGGGCTTGACCTTTTCTGATCTCTGGCTTCCAGACAGATTTTTTGAGTAAAACTGATGGTTGGCATTAGGGCTGTGGAGAAGAAGAAAACTTATTAGAAACTAATGTTCTTGGAAACATGGGGAAGGCTATTGTGGGGAAATGAAATCTCAAAACAGAACGGGGTTACTAAGAACTCCGCGTGAAGGTCCCATGTTTCCTATCCTAAAAGCTCTGTGGCTGAAAACCTCCTGCTTCATTATTCCTGCCTTCCCCACCTCCGGGGGACTAGCAGCAGCATGAGACTGCTGTGGAGTCTCCCCCCAGCGGGGCCAGGGCAGTGGGTTGTGGTGTCCAGATTTTCCCCATGAAGAGTTGATGCAGGAAGAATCAATGCTGACTTCCACTTTCCACTCCTCTGTGGGTACTCAGGAGAGTACAGGCTTATGACAAGTAATAAGCAATAAGGTGATATTTGCATTCCCCTGATATTTCGGTTCCCTGACTGTATCTACTAGTATCTGTTTCCATTGAACTCTGACTTCTGGCTTTTTTTTTTCTGTATCCACGTGGGTTTGTTAAGTTGACTTCATACCAAATCTCACCCACACTATATACATGTAAGGTTTCTTACTCAAGTGTGTCTGATTTTAACAAATCCCCTCCCACACTCTCCACCTTGGAAAGTCCCAAATGTTCTGAAGTCCTCCCATTCAGTTCCTTATTTGCTCAATCTGAGATCCTTCCTCTGTGCTAGACTCAACTTCCTTTCTACTTAACTGATGCCTCTGCAGGTACTAACTGGTTGTTTCCTCCCAGCGACCTTCTGCCTTGACCTCCCAGACAGTATTGCTGGGGCCTCTGTTTGTCGTGAACTTCTACTTTGTCTTTCCAGCATCTTAGACCCAAGTGTTGGTGCTGCTGCTCTCAGAGCAGACACCCTGTCCAAGAGCATTTCCTATCCTAAAAACTGGGGCTATCTGGGAAGGACTCTTCATGTACCTTGAGTTCCCAAGGACTCAGCACCTTGACAAGGGCAGGAGGGATAAAGATGGATATATTTGTATTGCATCAACCAGAGGGTTAAAGACTAGGCCTTCCAAGGATTTATTCCTTCTCCCCAGCTTTTGTCCCAGCATCTAGTTTTCTATTTTGCCTTCTCATTTTATATATTTTATTCTGACCCTAAAAACTGCATAGAAGGGCACAATCTAAGAAAGGGTGGCCGGTTCTACTTCTTAAAACTTAAAGAACCACATTTTTTTTCCTTTAAGGATGTGTCAGGAACAAATACAATATTTTCTGTAGAAAATAACTGTTTTGTAGGCATTTATAATGAGAACTTACATCCAATATTCTGCTCAGGATATCTGGACGGAAGATATTGGAGGCTTCATTTCAGCAATGATGGCGGAGAGCCTTGTAGGCTGCTCTTCTAGAAAATGGGAGGTAAGCCATGGACAGATGGACCCAGTCACAGCCCTCATCTTTGAAGTGTGGAAAATGTTATTACCCACCTCAAGGGCTTTTGAGTGACTCTAATGAGATACAATAATAGAAGTAAAATGCTTAGGCTGGGCTTGGGTGCACGGTGAGTGCCCAATTACTGTTTTAGCTGTTACATGTTCTAGGAGCCAGGGAAAGAGTGTTTAAATAAGTATCCAAGGATCATGATTTCAACAACCACACTGTATAAGATGGCGGGAATTAGATGCTAGGAAAATAGAGCTAGAACAAACAAAAATTCTGGAATGCTTGTCATGTCCCCATGTTGGTTTTGTTTAGCTCTGGGTGTTTTTACACACCAATTACTAAGTAAATTCTTTTCTTTTTAATCTTTATTATTGAGAGTATTACAGTTGTCCCCCTTTACCCTTCCCCCCATTGTCTTCCTCCACCCAGTTCCCACCCCATCTCAGACCTTCCCCACCCTACTATCTATGTCCATAGGTAAGATCTTTGGTTAATCTCTTCCGGACCCCTGATCCCCCTTCCTTCTGAGATTGTTAGTCTGTTCAGTGCTTCCATGACTCTGATTCTATTTTATTTTCCAGTTTATTTTGTTCATTAGATTTCTTGTTTGTTTATTTTGATTTTTATGTTTAATTATTAGATATGTATTAGTTGCCATTTTATTGTTCATATTAGAAGCTTGTGCACAAAATTCGTGCACCTCAGCCCAACCTGCTCCCTCTCACAATCCAGGACTGCTGGCTCCTAACTGCTCTCCTGCCTGCCTGCTTGATTGCTCCTTACTGCCCCCCCTGCTGTCCTCGTTGCCCCTTACTGTCTCCCCCCCTGCTGGACTGGTTGCCCCCAAATGCCCCCCTCTGCCAGCCTGGTCACCCCTAACTGCCCTGCCTACCAGCCTGATCACCCCCAACTGCCCCTCCTGCCACCCTGGTCGCCCCATGCAGCCTGCTGTTCAGTCATTTGGTCATCCCTCACCACCCCCCTGCTGGCCTTGTTGCCCCAAGCAGCCTGCTTTTTGGTTGTTATTGTTACTGTGACATCATCCCGGACAATTTGCGTATTCCTCTATTCTTATTATAGATTTTTTTATTCCTCCTCCTCCTCCTCCTCCTCCTCTTCCTTCTTCTTTGAAAACCCATTTCATATCAACTGGTTTGGTGGTGATGAGTTCCTTTAGCTTTTTATTGTTTGTGAAGTTTTTTATCTGATCCTCAATTCTAAATAAGAGGTTTTCGGGGTAATCTTAGTTGTAGGTCCTTACTATTCATCACTTTGAATATTTTTTGCCACTCCCTGAAAAGTTTCTGTTTAGAAATCAGCTGACAGTCATATAGCAACCCCCTGTGGGATGTTGAGCACAAAGATTCTCTCTTTGTCTTTAGTCTTTGGCATTTTAATTATCATGTGTCTTGGGTGGGCTTCTTTGGGTTCCTCTTGTTTGGGACTCTGTTCTTTCACCAGGTATTGGACGTTTTCTGTCATTCTTTCTTCAAATAGGTTTTCAATATCTTTCTCTTTATCTTCCTCTTCTGGCACCCTCATAATGAGAATGTTGGTATACTTGAAGTTGTCTCAGAGGCTCCTTACCCTATCTTCATATTTTTGGATTCTTTTTTCTTTGTGCTCTTCTTCCTCATATTCCAGATTATTGATTTGATTATCAGAATCCCTCTACTCTACTGTTGTAAATTGTTTTTTATTTTAGTTAGTGTATGCTTAATTTCTGACTGGTCCTTTTTCATTTCTTTGATACATTCTCATTAAGATCCTTGAAAGCCTTATGGAGATCTTTGAGCATCCTTATAACAATGATTTTAAACTCAATGTATCCTGTAGTTTTTTTGTTTCCATTTCTTTCATTTGTGACATGTTTCTTTTTCATTGCATTTTAGCTTTTCCCCTATGTTTGTTTCTCTGAATTAGATAGAGCTGCTATGTCTCCTGGAATTGGTAGAGTGGCCTTGTGTAGTAGGTGTCCAATAGGGCCCAGTGGCCTAGCCTCCCCAATCACTTGAGCTAGGCATTCTAGATGTGCCCCTGTGTGGGTTGAAAGCACGTTCTTGTAGGTTAGCCTTAACTGCTTTTGATGTCTCTGGGAGGAGTTGACCTCCAAGACCATTGGCTGTGAGGACCAGTTGCAACTGCAGTTGGAGAGCTGGTGCTGTGCAGCAGGCGAGGCATAGCTATAAAGAAAGGCAGACTGGTACTATTTCTGGGATTGGAAACTTTTATTGATAGGTTTGGGGCATGATGACATCAGCTTACAGGTCCTGGTATCCCATCCATGGCAAATGCTGGGCCTAACACAAATGATTGCAGTCTGTTTGAAAGATTTTAGCAAAGTTTGAAGCCTGAGTCAGAATAAGACATTCATATGAAAAGGTTGCTGCAAACAGCTTGAGTGGGCTTCAAATTGGATCGGGCAGGTTCTCAGGAAATCCCCTGGGTGAAGCAAATAGTGTGATCCAGGCTTATGGAGATTCATATATGGTTGGCAGTCAACCCTGTAGCAAGGGAGGTCCCAGCACAGGAACAATTACCTTTTCAAGTACCTCTGTCTAGAAGAAAGCTACCCTGAGTTCCTGCACCAATGCCAGACAATCCAGTTCCTCCCCATATGTGTCTGGGTCCCCTCAGAACTAAAGCTCAGAAGAACAGGTCCATGTAAGTTTGTGTATGGATTCTTTAAGAAGAATACCTGCATCTCCAGCAACATCTCTGTGTCTCAGTCACAATCCTCACTGATTTTATAGCCTGTAGTTGTGAGGACTTCTCTTCCCAGTTCTGGAACCCTAGGCTAGGGACCTGCTGTGGGACTGGTCCTTACAGGTGGCCTCCACAGCCAAGACATCCCTCCAGATTAAAAAACCAGGACATGTGGGAAAGGGGAAAACAGCCTTTCTTTAGGAACTCATCAACACCACCTACCAGACAGGCCTTGGAACTGCCCTGGGAGCAGCTACTCCAGCCAAAATCCTGCTGCCATAGCTGAAGACCCACAGACCCTGGGACCTCCACCTCCAAAGCAGTAAGTGCAATCTCCCCCTCCGCAGTGGCAGAACTCCAGTACACATTAGTGCATTTCCAGCGCACCCGCATTAGGGTGTTTCCAGCGTGCCCACATTAGTGCATTTCCAGGGAGCCCACATTAGCATATTTACAGTGAACCCACATTAGTGTATTTCTGGCGCGTAGGCAGCCAGGCCACTCACTTCCTAGGCAGTGCCTGGGAGCTACTGGGAGCCTCCACAGGTGTGATTTTGTACAGACAAGTGCACATTTTGTACAGCCCCACAGTAGAAATTCTGAACTCCCTCTTCCTCAATAACTGCCCACATTTACCCCAGTGGCTCACCTCATTGCCAGGACTCCTCACGGTGCGTCATCAGAGAGGTACTCCAGCAGCGTGCTGTGAGAGCAGCTGTGAGTCTCTGCTGGGTATGATTCGGCGCAGTCAAGGTCGCCCTACCCCATAGTAGAATTTTTGAATTCCCTCTTCCTGAATAACTAACTACCCTGAGTTCTTCCCTGAGTTCTACAAGTGGCCTTCACAGCCAAGATATCTCTCCAGATTAAAAAAAAAAAAAAACACACAGGACATGTGGGGAACTTTGTGGCTAAACCTCAGTGCAGGGCCCTTCAGGGCGCGTCATCAGAGGGCTGTGTCGGCAAAGGATCCTCCACAAAGGAACAGGATACCTGAGCTCATCTATCCACAGCATGCTCTGGAAGCAGCTATGAGTCTCTGCTGGGTGGGATTTGGCACAAACAAGAGTGCCCTGCCCTGCAGTAGAATTTCTGAATTTCCTCTTCCCGAATAAATACCCACACTACCCCAGCGGCTCATCCTCAGTGCAGAACTCCCCAGACTGCCTTAAGTGCTGTGCCTGGCAAATGTACCTCCACAGATGTGAAGTTCCAATAGGCAGGCACCTTGAGCCCATCTACCTACAGGGGGCTCTTGGGAGCCACTGTGAGTTCTCCCTGGGTGTGACCTCGAACAAACAGGGGCACACTCCCCCCCAGCAGTAGAAATTTTGAATTCACTCATCCTGAATATCTGCCCACAGAAACGTCAATTACATGGCTACACTGCTAGGGCCCTTTAGAATGTTTCAGTGTGCCTCACTGGCAAACTTAGCGCGGGTCCTCCTGTGAGCCGCCACTGGTAGTAAGTGCCTATCCACCACAGGTGCACCAGCAAAAGCTAAATCTGCCCACCCCATAACTACAGAACTCTGGGCACCACAGTCTGGGCCTCTCCAGAGTGTAGGACCCCTGAACCACATCACCCCAACAGACGGGTCCCCACTGGATATGCGTGATCTCAATTAAGGGTGAAAAACAGCAAAAATAGGGACACTCCCCTCCACATCTGCCAACTTCTAGACACCACAGTTGTGCTGCTCAAACTCGCAGATCTACATCAAGAGAACCCAAATAACTCAAGTAGGGAACTATAACAGATTAACAAGCACAGGAGAACTGAGAGAATACACCAGTAGCACCATTTCCTAAAAAAAACTGGGTACAAAAGCAATTGGATCTACAATTAAAACATTACAGGAAAACATGGGAAGACAAAAAAGCAATTACCAAAGGAAAGAAAAAGAGGAATCACCAGGAAGGGAGTTAAATGACATGGAAGCCAGCAGCTTATCAGAGAAAGAATTCAAAGTAATGGTTTTAAGGATGTTTAAATGTATGGATGACAAATACACACAACTCAACAACAAATACACACAACTCAATGAGAACTATCAGGAGCTGAATGAGAATGTCACCAACATGAAAAGAAACCAAGAGGAGATGAAGAATGACATAGCTGCAATAAGGAACAAAATGGAAGGCCTAAACAGTAGACTAGAAGAGACTGAGGACAGCATCAGCGAATTAGAAGACAGGGTAGGAAAAAACACACAAACACAGCAGCAACTGGGAAAAAGACTTAAAAAACAAGAAGAGAGCCTTCGGGAGCTTTGGGACAACACAAAACAAAGCAACATTCGCTTAGAAAAGATACCAAAAGAGAGGAAGAGAAATAAGGAATAGAAAACCTATTTGAAGAAATAATGACAGAAAACTTCCCTGATATTGGCAAGAAAAAAACTATGGAAGTCCAAGAAGTACACAGAGTCCCAAACAATTTGAACTCCAGAAGACCAAAACCAAGACACATATTAATTAAATTGGGAGAGAAAAAATGGCACCAGAATAGACAGACATGTCCAGAGCCTTGTCGCTGAGCAGACAGAGAGAACAGCTGAGGGTCGCACTGGGAGTATTTGTTGGCAAGTTAAGGGACAGTTGTCCTTCAGGAGAAGGTGGGGGACTGCTGGACTGGGCTCCCCTGACTAGGCAACCCCACTGCCACGGGGTTTATTCCCCCAGAGCCACCAGCGCGAACACAAACATCGCACCATCTTGCAGGAGAAAATGGATGTTTATGGAACCCACTGAAAAGCCAGGGAACCCAGCACACCACTCCCCAATTGGCACAAATACTCGGATTCAGAGGAGCTCTACAAGCCACACAGAAAGGTCAGATTTTGCCTGGGATAAGGTGAGGTCTCTGGTCCCACATAACAGAGAGACGCACTGTGGGAACTGGACAGGGGGAAAGCTGCACCTACAGAAATCCATGAGTGCGATCCCTGAATGTAGAAGGGGACCGCAAAGCTGTTAACAGAAAGGGGCTCTAGAAAGCAACCCATTTTGATCTGAGGCAGAAAGACAGCCTGGGAGTTTTAAGGTGTCCCAGCTGCTTGAACAGGAGCGGGGAAGGGGAGTGCACAGACTGCACTCTTTCCTCTTCAGACGCTCGCTTCTGATTGCTAAGCCCAATACATAAAATCACCCAATTGAGGACATCCTAAGAGACTGCAGGAGAAAGTTGTTTTTATGGAACCTGGAGATCAGAGAGCAGAATAATCATCAGAGAATCAGCTCTGGGGCAACCCACTCCCACAAACCCGTATTGAGTACCACAAAGAAAGCAGGATCTAAGCACAGGCTAGAGAGGACCTACAATCTTGGAGGTCAGTTCCAAAACACTGCCACCCAGGGGATGACTCACAAATTGACTTTTGTGTAATCACAAAAGAATAAAGAGATTAAGACACACCACATGGTTAAAAACCAGGACTGGCTTTCAGCACTAGCAGAAGTGGAATATCATCCTGACTGGGAAACAAGCATGCCAAACAGAACAATAAAGGAAGTGAATGACATCCATTACTGCCCATTCTATTCTTTTATTTTTTTTCATTTTTTAATTAAAAAATTATTTTTTCTCTTTTTTCCTCAATTGATTTTACCTTTTTAATTATTACATTTTTATTTTCAACCAGTATTTTTACTACTATTATTTTACCGGGTTTTTTTAAGTCATTTTATATTCTCTTTATTTTACTTTGGGATTAGAGTTCTACATTCTATTTTCAGCTGTTCTTTAGCATCATTTTACTCTATCTCAACTCTACCTTTATGCCAACACTCTCTTCCTAACTTTTCCCATTTTGTTGTCTTGTTTCTCTTACCCTTTTCTAACTTTAGATTTTCCCTATTCTTTCTTTTTACCTGGTTAAAACTTCACACCACTTATATATCTAATTTCTAATCCCCTACTCCAAGTCCATACACACCTCTCTCTGTCTTCACTATCCAAAAAATTGTTTTTCTCTATGTCCTTTTGTTGTTGGCTTGAAAGTTGATTATATCGATTTTTTTATACTTTTTTGTGAGCTTGTTTTTGCTTATTCTACTTGTTTTATTTTGTTTGCTTTGTTTTGTGTTTTGTTTTTTTTACCTCTGTTTTCCCTCACCTCCCTTGATATTAGTTGTTATTTGTAATTTGTATTAATCTCCAGGTACTTCTTGCTGACATTTGTTGGGATTAGTGGCTGTTCTATTGTAGTTTTCGCCTCATATATATAATTTGTTCCCATTTTCTTTCTTACTCTCTTTTCTCCCTTACATTTTTTCTTTATCCATTCTTCTTCCTCCTCTTATTCTTATTCTTATTATTTTTCATCTTTTTTCTCCCTTCTCCCAAAAATTTATTTTGGCATTTCTTTCTTTTCTTTTTTTCTCCTTTCTCTCTTATTCTTTCTCTACTTACCCTTAATTTGTCTTTCACTGGTGATAATGTTATTTGTGGTTATTAACATTCTGAATACATTTCTGTTCAGTGCCTTGTGTGTTGTACCTGGTTGTGTTGTATTTTGTGCCTTTAAATCAATGCAGGAGAGAGAACTACATAACCCAGAGAAGAAAGACCATGGGCAGATGAAGAAACAGCCCGCATATGAAAGAAAAGCAGGTATCACTAGAAAAAGAAGTAAACAAAATAGAAGCAAACAACCTGCCAGAGAAAGAGTTCAGAGAAATGCTCATAAGGTGGCTGAAAAGAATGGAGGACAAATTCGACAATATGAATAAGAACCAAGAGGAAATTATAAGGAATCAAGAAAAAATGAAAAATGACATTGCTGCTGTAAAGAACTGAATAGAAAGCATCAAAAGTAGACTAGAAGAGGCAGAGGACCACATCAGTGAGCTAGAAGACAAGGTAGAAAAAAAATACCCAAGTACAGCAGCTTCTAAAAAAAAAAAAATTAAAAAGCAAGAGAAAAGCCTAAGGGAACTTTGGGATAACACAAAACAAAACAACATCTGCATAATTGGGGTTCCAGAAAGAGTGGAAACTGAGCAAAAAATAAAAAACCTGTTTGAAGAATGACAGAAAACTTCCCTGATATAGGAAGGAAAAAACCCACACAAATCCAAGAAGCTCACAGAGTCCCAAGCAAAATGAACCCCCCAAAACTGACACCAAGGCACATTATTATTAAATTGGCAAACACCAACAACAAAGTAAGAATCTTAAAAGCAGCCAGAGAGAGACAGAAAGTTACCTACAAAGGAACCCCATCAGACTAGCTATGGATTTCTCAACAGAAACTCATCAGGCCAGAAGGGAATGGAATGAAATATACAAAGTCATGCAAAGGAAGGGTCTGAATCCAATAATACTGCACCCAGCAAGGCTTTCACTCAAAATAGAAGGTGAAATCAGGAGCTTCACAGACAAAACAGAACTAAGGGAATATATTACCACCAAACCAGCAATGCAAGAAATGTTAAAGGGTCTGCTGTAATAAAAAGAAATAGGAAGTGAAGAGGGAACACAGGGGTAAAAAATAAAAATGGCGACAAATAAGTACCTATCAATAATAACTTTAAATGTAAATGGATTAAATGCTCCAATCACAAGACAGAGGGTAATGGTTTGGATAAGAAAACATGACCCATATATCTGCTGTCTACAAGAAATGCACTTCACAAAAAGAGATGCACACAGACTGAGGGTGAAGGGATGGAAGACAGTTTTTCAGGCTTATAGAAATGAAAAAAAAGTGGGGGTAGCAATACTTCTATGAGACAAATTAGACTCAAACTGAAAGACAATAAGAGATAATGAAGGCCATTTCATACTACTAAAGGGAGCAATCCAACAAGAAGAAATAACTCTGGTAAACATATACTCACCCAATACAGGAGCACCTAAATATATAAAAGAAATTCCTGTAGGATATCAAGGGAGAGTTGATAGCAATACAATCACTGTCACCACTGGACAAATCCTCTAAACAAAAAATCAGCCAAGAAACATCAATCCTAAATCACTCACTAGACCAGATGGAATGAACTGACATCTTCAGAACAATTCATCCCAAAACCACAGAATATACATTCTTCTCCAGTGCACATGGGTCATTTTCAAAGATAAACCATATGTTGGGTCACAGGCAAAGTCTCTTCAAATTAAAGAAGATAGAAATCATATCAAGTATCTTCTCAGATCACAGTGGCATAAAACTGGAAATCAACTACAATAAAAACAATACAAAGAAATCAAACACATGGAGACCAAAGAGCACACTATTAAACAATGACTGGTTAACCAGAGAGATCAAGGAAGAAATAAAACATATCATGGCAACAAATGACAATGACAACACAACAATACAAAATTTATGGGACACAGCAAAAGCAGTCTTGAGAGGGAAGTTCACAGTTCTACAAGCCTACTGCAAAAAACAAGAAACAGTGGTAATAAATTACCTAACCCTACAACTCAAAGAGCTAAAAAGAGAGCAACAAGAAAAACCCAGTGTAAGCAGAATGAAGGAAATAGTAAAGATCAGAATGGAGATAAACAACATAGAGACCAAAGAAACAACTCAAAAGATCAACCAAACCAAGAGCTGGTTCTTTGAAAGGATAAACAAGATTAATGGCTCTCTAGCCAGGCTCACCAAGAAGCAAAGAAAGAAGACCCAAATAAACAAAATCAGAAATGAAAGAGAAGAAATAACAACAGACCCCTACAAAATACAAAGGATTGTTAAAAAATACTATGAACAACTCTATTCCAACAAAATGGACAATCTACAGGAAATGGACATATTCCTAAAAAAATATAACCTTCCAAAACTCAATCCAGAACAATCTAAACATCTCAATAGGCCAATAACTATGGAAGAAATTGAAGCAGTCATTAAAAAGCATCCAGCAAACAAAAGCCCAGGACCAGATGGCTACACAGGAGAGTTTTACCAAACATTCAAGGAAGAATTAAAACCTATCCTCCTCAGACTATTCAAAAATATTTAAGAAGAAGGAACACTTCCAAACTCCTTCTATGAAGCCAGCATCACCCTACTACCAAAACCAGATAAAGACAACACAATGAAAGAGAATTATAGGCCAATATCCCTCATGAACATAGATGCCAAAATACTAAAAAATTCTAGCAAATCGGATCCAGCAGTACATCAGAAAGATCATATACCATGAACAAGTAGGATTTATCTCAGGAATGCAAGGATGGTACAATATCTGCAAATCAAGAAACGTGATACATCACATAAACAAATTGAGAGCTAAAAATCACATAGTCATATCAATTCATGCAGAAAAAACATTTGACAAAATCCAACACCCTTTCTAGATAAAAACTCTCAAGATGGGAATAGAAGGTTCATACCTCAACATCAGAAAAGCCATATATGATAAACCCACAGCTAACATCATACTCAATGGGCAAAAACTAAAACCATTTCCCCTAAGAACAGGAACAAGACAGGGATGCCTTCTCTCGCCACTCCTGTTCAACACAGTACTGGAAGTATTAGCCATTGTAATTAGACAAGAAGAAGAAATAAAAGGCATCCAAACTGGAAAAGAAGAAGTAAAGCTGTCCTTATTTGCAGATGACATGATACTATACATAAAAAAACCAAAGAACTCTATCCAAAAACTAATAGATGTAATAAATGAATTCAGCAATGTAGCAAGATACAAAATTAATCCCAAGAAATCTATGGTATTTCTATATACTAATAGTGAACTTACAGAAAGAGAGACTAAAAAAGCAATCCCATTTACCATTGCACCAAAAAAATTAAGATACCTAGGAATAAACTTTAACTAAGGAGGTAAAAGACCTATATGCAGAAAACTACAGGACCCTGAAAAAAGAGACAGAGAAAGACATAAAAAGATGGAAGAGCATACCATGCTCATGGATTGGGAGAATCAACACCATTAAAATGTCCATACTACCCAAACCAATCTATAGATTCAATGTACTACCCATTAAAATACCAACAACATATTTCACAGACCTAGAAAGAACTCCCCAAAGATTCATTTGGAATAAAAAAAGACCCCGAATAGCCATAGCAATCCTGAGAAAGAATAATAAAGTAGATGGGATCTCAATACCAGATTTCAAGCTATATTACAAAGTAACTGTTCTCAAAAGAGCCTGGTACTGGCACAAAAACAGACACATACGCCAAAAGAATAGAGTAGAGAATCCAGATATCCACCCAAACCACTATGCTCAATTAATATTTGACAAAGAAGGCATGAATATACAATGGAGTCAAGACAGCCTCGTCAATAAATGGTGTTAGGAAAATTGGACAGATACATGCAAAAAAATGAAACTAGACCACCAACTTACACCATACAGAAAAATAAACTCAAAAACATAAGACGGGAAACCATAAAAATATTAGAGGAATCCACAGGCAGCACAATCTCGGACATATGCCAAAGGAACTTCTTCACTGATACTGCTCCAAGGGCAATGGAAGCTAAAGAGAAAATAAACAAATGGGGCTACATCAAAATAAAAAGCTTTTGCACAGCAAAGAAAACATCAACAAAACAACAAGAAAGCCCACTGTATGGGAGAACATATTTGCAAATGTTATCACTGATAAAGGTTTAATCTCCAACATCTACAGGCAAGTTATACAACTTAATAAAAGGAAGATAAATGATCCAATCAAAAATAGGCAACGGACTTAAATAGAATCTTTTTGAAAGACGACAGAAGGAAGGCCAAGAGACACATGAAAACATGCTCAATGTCACTAATTATCTGAGAGATGCAAATCAAAACGACAATGTGATACCATCTCACACCTGTCAGAATGGCAATCATCAACAAATCAACAAACAACAAGTGTTGGTGAGGATGCAGAGAAAAAAGAACCCTCATGCACTGCTGGTGGGAATGCAGACTGGTACAGCCACTGTGGAGAACACTATGGAGTTTCCTCAAAAAACTAAAAGTGGAACTCACATTTGACTCAGCAATCCCACTCTTAGGAATATATCCTAAGAAACTAGAAACACCAATCAGAAAGGATTGATGCACCCCGATGTTCATAGCAGCACAATTTACAATAGCTACAATTTGGAAACAGCCTAGGTGCCCATCAGCAGATGAGTAGATCAGAAAACCATGGTACATCTACACAATGAAATTCTATGCTGCAATACAAAAGGGAGGAATTCTTACCATTTGCAGCAACCTGGATGGACTGGAGAGCATTATGTTAAGTGAAATAAGCCAGTCAATGAAGGAGAAACACCACATGATCTCACTCATTTATGAATAATAAAGAACATTACAAACTAATGAACAAAACGATAGATACAGATGCTATAAAGCATCAAACAGACTGTCAAATTACAGCAGGAAGGTTAGGGAGAGGTGGGGTAAATAAGAGATCAACCAAAGGACTTGTATGCATGCATATAAGCATAACCAATGACCCTAGGGGGTTGCTGTGATACCAACAGCAATCAAGACTTAACTACATGATCCAGAGAGACCCCCAAGGTCTAGGGTATGCCTGGGAGATGGGGGGCAATGGGAAGATATGTATACATGTAATACATTAATAAAAAATTAAAAAATAATTAAATTGGCGAACCCTAATGACCAAGTATCTTAAAGGCTGCCAGAGAGAGTCAGAAAGTTACCTACAAGGGATCTCTTATTAAATATCAACTGATTTCTTAACAGAAACACACCAGGCCAGAAATTATTGGAATGAAATAAATAAAGTGATGTAATGCAAGAGTCTGAACCCAAGAAAACTATACCAGCTCAAAAAAATTGCTTGTGAAATGGAGGAATTCAAGTGTGACTTTGCTTCCCTAAACTAAGTTTAGCACAGAGAACATTTTATTATCATTCAAAATTGAAGGTGGAATCAGGAGCTTCACAGACAAAAAAAGGCTAAGAGAGTTTATCACTACCAAGCCAACAATGCAAGAAATGCTAAAGGGACTGCTGTAAAAAAAAGAAAGAAAAAGGCAAGAAGAAACACAAACACTAAGGAAAAATATGACAAGAACATGAACTTGCCAATAATAACATTAAACATAAATGGGTTAAATGCACCAATCAAAAGACATAGGGTATTTGAATTTATAAGAAAACATGATCCAGAGAGAACCAAGATGGCAGCATAGGTGAGCATCTAAACAGCTGCCTCGCACAACAATTTCGGAACTGCAACTAAAAGACAGAATGGACATCATCCAGAACCACAGGAAAGTTGACTGAGTGAAAATTCTACAACTAGAAGTAAAGAGAGGGGCTCACGAAGACTCAGAAGAGGTGTAAAAAGCTGAGGTATGGAGACACATGGGTGGAGAGGATGGGCGGCGGAGGGCCTGGCTGGCTTCCTCTAGTGGGAGGGAGACAGAAACTCATGACTGCACTGAACCCCACTTCTGACTACACTGAACCCCAGTTCTGGGTGAGACTCATAGGGGGATGTTTGGAGTGATTATTTGAATATCCATTTCTTCCGCTAGACTCCACACACCACAGGCAGGTATAGGGCACTACTGGGTCATTGGATTCCAAGTGCTAGCATGATGTTTGGCACACAGTTGATGCTCAAAAAAATTGCTTGTGAAATGGAGGAATTCAAGTGTGACTTTGCTTCCCTAAACTAAGTTTAGCACAGAGAACATTTTATTATGAACATTTTCAAATATTCCCAGAAGTAGAAAGAAAAACTTAATGAACTGTGATCTTACATCATCCAGCTTTGATAGTATTGATAGGTAGTCTTGTCAATCTTCTGATACACTTTTTAAAAAATCAATTTGTTGGGGTATAATTTACATATAATAAAATGTACTTGAGTGTACACTTCCATTAATTTTGGCAAATATATATGTTCAGGGTACCTAGAAGTTTCCTTGCAGCACACAGTTTTGGGGATAAACATTCTTAATGTCTGCTACCTCATTTGGATCTGATCCAAGACAAGCTGAGGGAGGGGCCTGGGCCTTTCAGAAACAGATTTTTAAATACCCTGAGGGCAACATGAAAGGAAAGATTTGGGTTCTTAGGGCCTCTTCACTTTCCTGGGACCCAACCTCAAATTGGCCTCACCTTGTCCAGTCATAATACTCTTCCTTTTTATCCACGTACTGGTGGAGGTTACTTCCCTTGTGATTTGAGAATGAAGAAACAAAGTTTTTCTTTCTTTTACACGGGGTTAGATCCTGAAGCACTCCAATTACCATTGCTCCTCCTAAGCTTGCCTATTGTCAGTCTCCATGTCCACTGGAGGTGGCCTTTTCATTAGCCATCACCTGCCACTCATGAGGCCCTACGTACAGGCCAGGAGCACCCTGGATGTCCAGCAGCAGAAGGGGCTGAACAGGAGCCTTGCCCACAGCCCCACCCTGGACAGGCACTGCAGGCCTTTGGATGGCCAGGTCTCAAGGAAGAAAATGGGAGACAGTGGGAGGCAAGCCATGGGAGGGTGGGCTCCAGCAGGGGCCTCCTCCTGATGGGCAGAAACAAGAGGTGAAGCCAGAGCCCATCATTTCACATCCTTCCTACATCTCTGATGTCTGGGGAGGAGAGTTGTTTAGGGACCCAAGGAGAAGGGTTTGTGGGCCCAGAGGAGTAAGGGCACTTGACAGAAGAAGGGGAAGAAGGCAGGCCCTGATTGAAAGAATCAACATCCGGAGAGGTTCAGGGAATTTCCTAAAGAACAATATAGCATTTCATTTGAGCAGGAAATACATCCAGACTGTAGCTCCTGTTTTCTGCACGACGAGAGGAGCAGAAAAAAACAAACAAAACGGTATGCAGGAGAACTGGCCGTTATTTGAGAAGATAAAACCAACCCCCACCTCATGGCTCTGAAAGTATTTTTTCTACACACCCCCTCTTCCATATCGGATCAGAGGTTAGAACTGTGCTCACCGCATCACTTGCAGACTCCTGGATGGTATCTATTCTGTGTCTGCTTCTTCCCTCTCAGTTAAATTTTGCAAATCCCTTCATTTTATTTGTAGTTCACTCATTCCACAAATATTTTGTTAAAGTACTAAAGAGATACATAGGAAACCAATGCCTGGCATTTAAGAAACACTATCATTATTTCTAGCACATATTAAGAATTTACTCCAGCCGAAACCGGTTTGGCTCAGTGGATAGAGCGTCGGCTTGCGGACTGAAAGGTCCCAGGTTCGATTCCGGTTGAGGGCATGTACATTGGTTGCAGGCACATTCCCAGTAGGGGGTGTGCAGAAGGCGGCTGATCAATGTCTCTCTCTCATCAATGTTTCTAACTTTCTATTCCTCTCCCTTCCTATGAAAAATCAATAAAATATATTTTAAAAAATTTACTCCACCCCAAGTGACTATTCCTATCATTAAAATGAGAAATGATGTCATTGGACATTTGGGAAGAGATTAATGGAGAATTCCAGAATGACGAAACAAACCCTCAACTTCGGGAAGAGAATGAAGGAAGAACAAAGACAAAAATCCCCAGAAAGGCTGGCACACAGTGAGGAGGGAGTGGGCATGAGTGGGATACTGCCACATCCTGGATATCATGCTTAGAAACTCAGGAAAGTTAGAAAAGTGATTTCTTGTTCCAATTTTACTTGACTCATCCTGAAAATTTCAACCTAACCATTTACCTCTCTGTCACTTTTCCACATCTGTACCCATCTAGCTAATGCAGGTGGGCATTGTGAAAATGAAATAATGCAGGTAACAGTGCAATGGAAATTACAAAGCGTTATGTAAATGTG
Organism: Lasiurus cinereus; assembly: GCA_011751065.1. Taxonomy (NCBI): domain Eukaryota; kingdom Metazoa; phylum Chordata; class Mammalia; order Chiroptera; family Vespertilionidae; genus Lasiurus; species Lasiurus cinereus. The sequence continues at coordinate 31,102,946 of JAAGEH010000452.1, read as the reverse complement.
AGAGGATAACTATTTTTTAAAATATATATATTTTATTGATTTTTTTACAGAGAGGAAGGGAGAGGGATAGAGAGCCAGAAACATCGATGAGAGAGAGACATTGATCAGCCGCCTCCTGCACACCCCCTACAAGGGATATGCCCACAACCAGGATACATGCCCTTGACTGGAATTGAACCTGGGACCTTTCAGTCCATAGGACGACACCCTCTCCACTGAGCCAAACCGGTTTTGGCAGGATAACTATTTTTTAAAGTCTCTCCTGACAGTGCTGTGTGCCTCTACCCTTCTGGTGTCATCTTCTTGACGTTCAGCTCATCAGTCCAACATCAGGTGGGGTCTACCCAGGTCACGTAGCAGTTCTGGAGGGGGCATGCTTGAGCGAACACATCTCCTGCTCTGCAACAGCCCGAGGTGGAAACCAGGAGGTCCCACCATCGACCAGGGAGCACCGTCACTGAGCACCCACAATTTCTGTCTGAGGAGGTGCTGCAGCACTACACAGCCCAGTCCTATATGTACATCAGGCCCTTCAGTGTGGAATGCACTGGACTTACAGCAATTCTCAGCCTTGGCTTAGCACTGAATCCTCAGGGGAATTTTTAATAATCCAGACCCCAAGACTGTTCAAATCAAACAGGGGAGTGAGATGGGGGAGAGGGAAGGTGCCTTTACATCAGGAATTTTTAGGTTCCTGGGTGATTCTAACAAGTAGCCAAAGCTGTGAACCACTGAGCTGAAGTGCCCTTCAAACTTTAGTGCTCATGTGAACCACTGGGGTCTTCACAAAGTGCAGAATTTTTTAAATGTATTTTTACTAGGGACCCGGTGCACAGAATTTGTGCACTGGGGCAGGGGAAGGGCAGTGTCCCTCAGCCCAGCATGGGCCCTCTCACACTTCGGTAGCCCAGTGATCAATTGCCCCAAAGAGGTAGGCCCTGCTCACCTGCCACAGCCTGCAGGTTGGTGGCCCGGGCCTCCGTCTGTAGGGCAATCATGGGGCAATGACCAGGCCCCCAACCTAGCCAAGGCAGGTGCTAATCACACAGCACCTGCCTTGGCTAGTCTGTCGCCAGTGCGTGCGGGTCATAGTGTGATCGTCAGGAAGGTGGTGTAATGGTTGTTCTGCTATTCAGTGGTTCAGTCAATTTGCATATTACTCTTTTATTATTATAGATTAATTTCAGAGAGGAAGGGAGAGGGAGAGAGAGATAGAAACATCAATGAGGAGAGAGAATCATTGATCAGCTGCTTTCTGCACACCCCGGAATTGAACCCAGGACCTTTCTGTTGCAGGTTCTATCCACTGAGCCACACCAGCTAGGGCACCACGTGCAGATTTTTACTCAGCAGGTATGGGTTTGGGGTCTGAAATTCTGCTTTTCTAGGAAGTATCAGGCTATGCTGCTGCTGCTGGTATTATTTCATTTCCACAATGCCCATCTGCATCAGATTCGATGAGTACAGATGTGAAAAAGTGAGTGGCGGAGAGGTGAATGGTTATTGAAAGGAGCTGGAACTCAGGCAAGTCTACCACAGAACAGGGATTATGGTTCTTGCATCCTCTGGTGGCCAAAACCTCCCTAGCAGCACTCAGCAGAGAACTGATGTTAGAAGCTTCCTCTAATAGATATCATTTCTGGGCATTTACACATTTTTCCCCAGGGCCCAGCCACCAGCAACTTCATTTCAGCCTTGCAGTAACCTGAGCAAATTCAGCCAAATCTGCTCGGACCTCTGATCTATAACACTGTGAAGTAATAAATGGGCATTGCTTAAGATGCTAAGTTGTTTTGCAGCAATAAAAAAGGAACACAGGGTGTTTTATAGGCTTTACAATAACAGGACAAATGACAAGCCCACAACCTTGGCCAGCGACCCTGGGTCATGTCTATTCTCTAGTTCAGGAAGGCAGTTTTGTTCCCAAACTCCTGCCCCAGTGAGAGAGAAGCAGAAAGGATGGTACTTCCATGGACCAAGATTATACCTGCTGCCTCTTCATGACTGCACACGCCTATGGTTTCTTGTCAGTGACACTCTTGAAAGTTCAGGATGGTAGGGAGCTAGTTTGTTCTCTGTGGCAGATTGTGTTTTCCAAAGATAAATTCCACCCCATGTGCCCTTCTTACCCTAGACCTTGAGACTCCTCCATCAAGATAGGGGGTCCAGGTTTTTTTCTCTTGAATCCAGCTGACCTAAGACTATGATGAGAATAATGCCAGGTGACTTTTGATGTTAAATCCTAAGTGGTGATACACTCTGCTTGTTTTTCTCTCGCAGTATGCTCCCTGGGAACCCAGACACCATGCTATGAAAAAATCCAAGCAACCACATAAAAGGGCCACCTGTGGGTGTCCTGGCCACGACTCCAGGTGCCATCCAGCATCAGTTATAGACTTGTGAGCGAGAGAATCTTCAGAAGATTCCAGCTCCATGTATTCAAGCCACCCCAGCTGATGCTGAGTAGAGCAGACATGTACAAATTGCAGATTTGTGAGCAAAATACATGTTTTAAACCGGTAAACCTTGGGGTGATTTGTTAAGTGGTAATAGACAACTGCAATACTCTCAGACTCTTTACCAAAGATAATACACTAAATTTGATGAAGTGGGGTGCAAGTGGGAGTGAGCAAGCTCTGGTTTTTTAATTAATTACAGGTGAGTGACTTATTTTTCATTAACTACTATTTTTGAAAGCCAGTCTCCTTAGAGATTAAGTCCAATGCTTATAAACTATTAAGAAATTAGCCCTAAAAAGTTTTAGAAGGACTGGCATTTTTTTTAACTCTTCTTCTTTGCCATTAAATTCATTTAAAAGCTTTCTTTCTCCTCAGGCTGGAGGAAACACCTGACCATGTGGAATCCCAGTGCCGGGCAGCCAGGGCCAAATCCATATCCCCCTAATGTCGGTTACCCTGGAGGTTCCAATCCTGCCCATCCACCGCCTGTCAATCCTGCCTTTCCTCCGGCCCCCTTTGCTACTCCCCTTGGCCCCTTTCCCACTCCACCAGGAGCTCCCCAGGGGAATCTACCGTACCCCCCTGTTGGGCCCTCTTACCCTGTGCCACCACCAGCATATCCAGGATACCAACCATCAGGCCCTTATCCCCCTCCATATCCACCACCTGCCCCTGGCATGCCTCCTATTAATCCCTTGGCTCCTGGCATGGTAACACCAGGAATGGTGACAGACAAGAAGATGCGAAAGAAAATGAAGAAAGCTCAAAAACAGTCGCACACGCACCGTAAGCATGGCAAGCACTCCTCCTCCTCCTCCTCCTCCAGCAGTGACTCTGACTGAATACAGGGTCTGGACCCTGCCATCAAGTCTCCAGTTCTGCTCTCCCATCAAGCTTCAATGCCATCTTGCACTGGGGAAAATTAGCCATTGTGTCCCTCAACCCCTGTGCCCCAATCTGAGCCTCACTCTTGCTGTTCAGCCCTAACTGCTTAGGGGAAATGGGAAAAGAATTGCCATGGGCTAGCAAAGGCCGCCTTCACAGTGCTTGGATAGAGCTTTTAGCTGATGAGTTTTAAGGAAAACTTTTTTTGAAGTCAGTGAAACCTTTGAGCTAAATGCTGAAGATAAGTCTAAGATCTAGAAAATGTGTTTTTTAACTTTCTTTTGTAATAATTATAATTGGGGAGGTGTATGGAAACTTAATTGTGAGAGAAAAACAAACTACTTTTTTTTTTAATTGTGGCATGCTTGGCCAATTTAATGGCAAATACATTTCCCTGCATACCTTTCATTGATTGCACTAACTGCAAGACTGCCGGGAAGTAGAGTCCATTTGTTGATGACTCCTGATGGCCATTTTGGAATCTATTCTCTATTCTTTAGTTCAGTATGCTATTTCAGGTCCTCCTCACGTTCTCTAACTCTCAGTCCAAATAAAGCTGTTTGTCCTGATCTCTGTACACTTGTGCTATTACCTTGGTTGGACCTAGTACATTCTACTACTTTTGGGGCCCTTCCACAAACTCTTTAAAGTGTATCAGTTTGCCCTAGCTGGTTTGACTCATTGTATAGAGTGCCAGCCTATGGACTAAAGGGTCCTTGGTTCAATTCCAGTTAAGGGCACATGCCAGGTTGTGGGCTTGATCCCCAGTTGGCGAGGGGTGTGTAGGACGCTTCCAATCAGTGATTCTCTTATTGATGTTTCTATCTCTCCCTCTATCTTCCTTTCTGAAATCAATAAAAATATATTTTTTAAAAAAATTTCATTTAAAAGGTTGTCTCCCTAAATACAAGTAATTCTCAAGAACAGTCTAGACCAGAGGGAAGTGCAGTTTAGGTATTTTTCTCCAGGTACTTCTGTTCCTATGGGAGGCAGACTTCTAAGCAGGCCTCCAATGATCCTCACCTCCTATTATTGGTGCCCTTGTATTATTTCCCTCTCTTAAGTATGGCTCTGGTTTCTTAACTTGCTTCTAACCAATGGAATATGGCAAAGGGATGGCATGTCACACCTATCATTAAGTTACAAAAGATCATGCTTCTCTCTGCTAGCAGACTTTCTTAATTGTCTTCTTGGCTTGCGTATCTGATGACACAAGCTACCATGTTGGACAAGAGGATTGAGAGTAGCCTCTGGCCAACAGCCAGTGAAGAGCCCTGGCCTGTGAGAAACAGAATGAACTTGGAAGCAGTTCCTTCCCAGTTAAGCCACGAGAAGAGACATCAGCTCTGGCTAGCACCTGGGGAGGGACGCTGACTCACAAAACTGGGAGGTAATATTTTTCATGTATTTAATTTTTATAAGTGTTTTTCTTTTATTATTATTTTTATAATATACAAAATAAACCTATTAGCAGATTGTAGGCACAAAATAATTAGCCATTTACATGCAATAAACATTAATATTTCAAGAAAAAAATACTTTAAATAAATATAATACGTATTACCAAAACTGTACTAACAGTATATCACAAAAGTTGTAGAAAATATTAAAAATCTGAAAATAACAGGACTACTTCTATTATATTCTAACATGTCATTTCTTTATCAAAATCTCCCAGTCACACTCAGGTTAAACTTGTGCCCACACTCCCCAACACAGAGGGTTCCCACTCAAGTGTGCCAAACAGTATCTAAGTGAAAGAAGCATTTCAGTGCCACTTTGGCCTGCTGGTTCCTTTCCTTGGTGTCTGCTGTTTGCTGAGCTGACCATTGGTGCCTCTGTATTATGCATTCCCTTAAAACCCTTCTCCTCTAGAGCCTGTGTCAGATTCTGTCTGATCAGGGAAGCCTCAGGGTCACTCTTCATCTTCAAATGCTATACATTCACGACTTGCCCTCTGGGCCAGGCAGGGCTCTGGCTCTGCACAAGTGGCTTCCTCAGGATGTACTGGCTTTTCCTGTGCCAGGAAGAACTGTTTCCTCAAGTCATGAACTGTCTCTCATTTGAGCTCCTGCCTCTCCTTCTTTGGCAGTTCTGAACCTTGGGTCAGAAGCCATTTATGCTTGTCTATGTCAGAATTGAGAAGCTTGTCTAGTACAAGTGATGGAGGAATTCTTGAATGGAGCATGCCAGAGGGCAAGAGGAGCAGGAGTGGATTTCTGGGCTGAGTTTTGTTGGAAAAAGAACATTTGAAAGCAGCACAGTGAATGCTGTGGCCACCTAGGCACTTGTTTCCCTGGCTTCCCCTCTCTGCTCCCACATCTACGTACTCATATTATATAACAACATCAGCTATTTACCCTACAAACTTTCCTTTTGTCTTTACACATTACATTTTTTTAGTATTCATCTTTTTTTTAATTTTTAATTAATTTTTATTAACTTTTTATACATATCTCCCCATTGCCCCCCCTCCCTCCCAGGCACACCCCAACCCCCCAGTGTCTGTGATCATTGGTTATGCTTATATGCATGCATACAAGTCCTTTGATTGATCACTTATCTACCTCACCTAACTTTAATCTTTCTGCTGTAATTTCACAGTCTGTTTGATGCTTTATGATTTTTGTCCTCCTGAGAATTATCATTCTACTCCCTTTCTGTGCTCCTGATTCTATTATATTCACCAGTTTATTCTGTTGATCAAATTTTTAATTCACTTAATTTTTAGATTCACTTGTTGATAGATATGTATTTGTTGTTCATAATTTTTTGTCTTTTAGCTTTTTCTTCTTCCTCTTCTAAAAGAGTACCTTTCAGCATTTCATATAATACTGGTTTGGAGTTGATGAACTCCTTTAGCTTTTTCTTCTCTGTGAAGTTCTTTATCTGCCCTTCAATTCTGAATGATAGCTTTGCTGGATAGATTATTCTTGGTTGTAGGTTCTTGCTATTCATCATGTTGAATATTTCTTGCCACTCTCGTCTGGCCTGCATCGTTTCTGTTGAGAAATCAGCTGACAGTCGTATGGGTGCTCCCTTGTAGGTAATAAACTGTTTTTCTCTTGCTGCTTTTAATATTCTCTCTTTGTGTTTTGCTCTTGGTATTTTAATTATGATGTGTCTTGGTGTGGTCCTCTTTGGATTCCTTTTATTTGGGGTTCTGTGTGCTTCCTGGACTTGTAAGTCTATTTCTTTTACCAGATGTGGGAAGTTTTCAGTCATTATTTCTTTAAATAGGTTTTCAGTATCTTGCTCTCTCTCTTCTTCTGGCACCCCCACAATTCTGATGTTGGTACGCTTGAAGCTGTCCCAGAGGCTCCTTACATTATCTTCACATTTTTGGATTCTTTTCTCTTCTTGCTTTTCCAGTTGAATGTTTTTCTGCTTCTTTATATTTCAAATTTTTGACTTGATTCTTGCCGTCCTCTAGTCTGCTGTTAGGACTCTGTATAGTATTTTTTATTTCAGTCAGTGTCTCTAGTTGGTCCTTTTTCATCTCCTCTTGGGTCTCACTAAATTTATCCAACTTTTCTAGGATATTCTTGAAAAACCTTATAAGCGTGGTTTTGAACTCTATATTCAGTCGTTTTTTTCCCCTCCATTTCTTTTGTTTGTAATCCCTTCCCTTGTCTTGGCATTTTCACTATGCTGGGAGAACTTCTGTGTTGGATTCAGCTTTATGATACCAGATGTGCAAAGCCGCAGAAGCCTCTGTTGAGCTTTGGAGGGGTGGAGTCTCAGGGCTTAAGGGACCGCCTTGCCTTCCAGTGGGCCCCACCCTTCACGGCCCCTGAGTCTCACATGACTGGGTAATCGCTGGAACGGTCCTTGTGCCAGAGCAGTCCTTGTGCCAGAGGCCTGCAGTGCCTCTAGACCGCTGCCCCTCTGGCTCTCCTGCGCACCAGAACCACATGAGACTAGGTCCCCAGGATTTCGCCCGAAACAGGGGCTTAGTGGAGTCTGAAGTGGCACAGTTGGGAGGGTCTGTCTCCCGCCCACTCGCAAAAGCCAGCAGCACAATCAGCAGTCTGTCCTGCGCGCAGTGCCCACCAGGCCTTTGATCTTTTGCGAACCCCCTAAATTTCCGTGCACTTCTCCCTTTTCACAGTCCAAACTCCCCCCGTATGAGTTTCGGCTGGATCTGGGGTTTAGTGTCGTAGGATAAGGGGTTCAATGCCTTTGAGAGTCTCCCTTTCCCTCCCGCCAGAGAAAGCCAGCCAGGTACTCTGGCACCCGGTCTCTCTGCGTGCGTGCCTCCGTACCTCAGCTTTTTGCAGCTCCTCTGGGTCTCTATGAGCCCCTCTCTTTCCCTCTAGTTGTAGAACTTCCACTCAGCCAGCTTTCCTGTGGTTCTAGATGATGTCTGTTCTTTTAGTTGTAGTTTTGAAATTGTTGTGCAAGGCAGCAGTGTAGGTGTTTACCTATGCCGCCATCTTGGATTTCTCCCCCATTACATTTTTAATTTACATTCTATAAACCAGAACCAAGCACTGCACACCAAGAAAAACATACCTGCTTTGTTTGCTTCTCAAATACTCAAGGAAAGAGCCTTTTCCAGGACTTTTGTGTTAACATCTACAATTGTTTTCATGGCCAGACATAGGAGACATGTTTTCTCTACTCTAGAGTTAGGAATGCAGCAGTCTGCCACCAAGTTACCACCCCACATTATAAAAACACATTCAGCAAGACAAGTTAGATAACCACTACACAGAGACCAGTATTTCAGACAGATGCAATCAGAGCATGGTGGTATCCACCAAAGGCTCTCCCCTGCTGGTAGTCTCCCCATACTCGGAGAAGTCAGGGGACATTGTTCTGTGGGAAATTCTCTGAGCTCTCCTGGGAGAAATGAGGAAAATAGGAAGCATTCCACATGAAGGTCACCCACAGGGGCAATCCTAATATATAAAAACCCAGGGTCTATAACAACTGACCAAAGGCTCAACCGAACACCAGAAGTCAGTCCTGCAGTCAGTGCTAGGTTGCCACTGGTGTAAGCATGGTGATCCCACACTGACTGCCAAGGGGGCTGCAGATCAGGCCTAAAAAGAGAGGCAGGAGAGGGAAACCAAGATGCAGCATAGGTGAACACTTAAACTGCTGCCTCACACAATCATTTCAAAACTATAGCTAAAAGACAGAACGGACATCATCCAGAACCATAGGAAAGCCGGCTGAGTAGAAATTATACAACTAGAAGGAAAGAGAGGGGCTCACAGAGACTCAGAAGAGCTGCAAAAACCTGAGGTATGGTGAAGTGAGAGTGTCACAGGACAGGAATCCCAAGGCAGCTCTACCCACCCAGAAGGACTACTCATGTGACATGTATGATGTACACTTGAAAGATATTTTGTACATGGCTGAACACCAGGCAACACATCCCAGGCAGAAATCATATGTGTGTGAGGCAAATGGGAGAAAGTTCGAGTTCAATGCAAACTTTAACCAGCAAAATATACAGCAGGTAGATAAGTCTATCAGAAGGGAAGAGGATAGGGCCTCACTTGTGAAGAGCTGAAGACATGACACATCTGAGAAATCTTTCACAGGAAGGGTGGAAAGGACTTTGTGGCCAGATTTGGCTTTCTCCAGCATCAGGTCACTCACCATGTGAAGGACCCACACCGGGACACCAAAGGTGTGGGGGATCTTCACACTGTGTAAAGCCATAACAGGTGCAGTGAATTTGGGAATGCTTTCATTGACAAACCCATACTTGCTCAGCACCAGAGAACCCACATGGGAGAAAAGCCAAATGAGTGCAGCAAATATGGGATATTCTTTAGCCATACCACTGGCCTCTTTCAACATCATGGAGATCACAATAGAGGAAAGTCTTATGAATGCTGTGAATGTGGGAAATTCTTTAGCCAACAGTTAGGTCTCATTAAACATCAGAGAGTTCATACTGATGAAAGCCCTCATGTATGCAACAAATGTGGGAAATTTTTTAGCTGAAGTTCTAATCTCATTCAACAGAAGAGGGTTCACAATGGAGAAAAACTTTGAGTGCAAGGAATGTGGGAAATTTTTTAGCCAACACTCCAACCTCATTCATCATAAGAGAGTTCATACTGGTAAATGTGCTCATGAGTGCAGTGAATGTGGGAAATCTTTCAACTGCAACTCTAGCCTAATTAAACATTGGAGAGTTCACACTGGAGAAAGACCTTATAAATGTAATGAATGTGGGAAATTCTTTAGCAGAAGCTCTGACCTCAGGAAACATTAAAGGTCCACACTGGTGAGTGGCCTTATCTGTGTCCTGAATGTGGGAAATCATTCAGCCAAAGCTCCAGCCTCAAAAGCCATCAGAGACTTCACACTAGTGAATGGCCTTATCAGTGTCCTGAATGTGGGAAATTCTTTAACCAAAGTTCTAGTCTCAATAATCATCAGAGACTTCATACTGGTGAGCAGCCTTATGAATGTCTTGAATGTGGGAAAACCTTCAGACAAAGGTCTAATCTGAGGCAACATCAAAAAGTTCACAAATCAGATAGGCTATATAAGTGGAGTGAATGTGAAAAGGCCTTCAGCCAAAGGCCTACCCTCATTCGGCATCAGAAAAATTCACACCAGAGAAAGGACTGCAGAGAATGTGCTCCCTCCTTCAGCATAACACACACTAGAGTATTCTTTATGACAGAACCACCATAAGTTGAACCTTGATCATCCAAATATTCACACTGGGGCGATTCCCTACAAATGCTATATGTGTTAGAAGCTTTCTAGAGTTAAATTATATGTCATGACCATGGGCTTTACCAGTGTTTGTGGCAGACATCTCAGCTCTACCCACTGGAAGGTTTCCAGAGTGTGTGTCAATCACTCCCTGTGCTCAGGGAAGGCAGACCTCTGTTTTCTCTTTCTAAGAAGGAATTGTGAGTAGCTTATGGATAATAAGGATACCTCATTCTCTTTGGTTATAACTGGTGTAGCTGTGAACCTGACCCATCTTTACCCATGAAGACCAGAGCTGGGTTTTGCTGCCAGCTTGCTAAGAATGTTTCCCTTTTTCAATGACATTGTTAATCTTATGATGCTCATGATGAATTTATCCAGCTTCCACCTCACCATTCCCAACAACTACCTACTTTACATTGGTTTGGATGATAATAATGGTCTTATTAATAAAGCCACCTTTAATCTTATGTATTCTGATCATTGTATGGAATGGGTTGAGAACATAATTAAGGTCTACCAAATTAAAGGGGTCTCCAAATTTGTCTCAGAGGGAACAGCAGGATGACAGGGGACAGTTCTAAGTCCAGATTTGGCTACATTTGTATTCAAGGCCTCCTAGGGAAAATTATAGGGCTTTGGGACCTAATGTCATGGAATGAATGGCATGAATTTTTTTAGACCAGAGATTACCCTGGGGAAGAGGCAATTGCAACAAACTCTTAAATGCATCTGAGGACATGAATTAGGCCCCTTGTTTCCAGAGGATGCCTTATATTCCCTAGCACTTTTGGACAGACACTATTTACCTGGCACATGCCAAGGAACCATATATCTTTTAAGTCTAACATCTGATACAAAGGTGTCTCTGTAAGACACTGGGCTCAGCAGGATCATAATTTGTACAGAAACACTGGAGGTTATAATGGAGTAGGTGAGACTACAGCAAACTAGAAGAAATGTACCTGTTTTAAAAGTGCATCCACAAATGTTCCCTTGAATCTGTGCAGGATGAAGGCGTTGCAGAAATTCTCAAGATTTCCAGATCTATGTCTTATGATTAAGATCACTGCAGAGCAAATAATGTAAAAAGTTTTGTGGATTACTGTATGCTCACTGCTATTTATTTTATTTTAAGTTCATTGCTGCATTGGCAGAAAAAAAATGGGGACTGAGAGAAGGTAGATCCTATACTCCATAGATATAGCATTTGTGACATAGCCAGCCCTATTTGCTGCCAGGTAAGGAGTAGGATAGTAGAGTCAATATAGGGTTGCCAAATTTTCCAGTTTTCTAAAATGAATAGAGATCATATTTTTATGTGCAACAATTTTTAATGCTTTATTGAGATAAAATTGTCAGGCAATAATTGACTATACATATCTTACGTGTACAATTTCATAAATATTAAAGTGTGTATATATTCAGGGAACCAACACTATAATCATAATAATAAACCTATCCATCACCCACAAAAAGCTATCTTGTGCCCCTTTATTATTATTCTTTGCCTTCTACAGGAAACCATCAGCCACATCCCAAAGAATCTATTGATTTACCTTTTCATATAGATTTGTCTTCCATAGAATTTTATACAATTGGAATCATAAAGTATAACACATTTTGGTCTATTTTCTTTCATACAGGTTAACTATCTTGACAACAGGTATGCTGTGTAGATGGATAGTTTATTCCTTTTACTATTGAGTAGTGCTCTGTTGCATGAATTCAACACAATTTGCTTTATCTTATAAATTAAAATTCTGTTAAAATACACATATCATAAAATATACTATTTTAACCATCTAAGTGCTCAATTCAGTAGTATTAAGTATATATTGTTCAATCATCACCATCAATCACCTCCAGAACACTTCTAATCTTGTAAAACTAAAACTGGGAGGCAAGATGGAGACAGGCAGGAAAATAGGGAGGGAGGGTGTGTGAGAGAGTGAGGGAGTGATAGAGGTATGTGTGTACGTATGTGGGTGTGTGTCAGAGTGAAATAGGGACAGTTAGACCCTGCAATTCTTCCAGGGGGCTGCTAATCCAGGCAGTCTTAGATGGCAAAATCCCACGGCTGCTGCAAAGACTCCAGGGAGGACACGGCAGCACAGAGACCATGCTATATTTTAGAACAGAACTGCTTGAGACTAGGATCCTACCCTCACCACCACCCAGTCTGGTCTTGGAAGCAACCAGGACCCTACAGACGATCTGGTAGAAGACTTGCCACCACAGCTGCAGACCCAGGGACACCAGGACTCTAGGCACCCAGTTGCCAATCCCCCTCCATGCCACCTGTGCTACAGCAACATAGAAACTACCAGACTCCAGCTGCACAATAAGTCTTTCTGCACACACAAAGCAGTGGGGACTCTGCCTGACTTTGAGCCTTGGTGTCAGACACGGGAAATTTGTTTCCCATGACTAGTCTCTGGGCCCAGGCAGGGAGACAAAGCAGAATTTGAGCCTAGCCACTCATCTCTAGGGAGCTGGTCTTCTGCGACCAGATCTGGCACTCACACAGGGTAGGGACAAAGTGCTGAACTTGACCCTGGACTTGTAAACTCAGGGAATTTGTTTCCTGTGACTCACCTTTACGCTCAGGCAGGAAGGCAGTCCTGAATATGAGCATAGCTGTACGACCTTGGGGAGATTGTTTTCTGCGACTAGATCCTATGCCCATGCAGGGAGACAGCACTGAATTTGAGCCTGGGGGTGCAAACCTGAGGAGTTAGTTTCCCATGACCAGACCCAGCACCTCAGCAGAGAGGCTGCGGTGAATTTGAACCTGGATGTGCGGTCTCGGGGAATTTGTTCCCCACGACAAGACCTGTGCCCACACAGGAAGGCAGCGCTGAATTTGAGCCTGGGTACATGGACACAGGGAGTTTCTTTTCCACAGTGCACACAGCATGACCACACCCCCCACCCACACTAAGGATCAAGACCACTTGACTTTGATTCAGGGCAAGTGCACACAGAAGACTGTTTACCACAGGGCAGAAGTGCACCTCCTGTCAACACAGTGCAACTGAGCAACTCAGTCTCCTGGGAAGATCAGGGACCCAGAATCTCCACACAAGAGGCAGCATTGATCACCAGTGACTAGACTCCATTCCTCATTACATGCGCCTGAGATCCCTGATTCTCAGTACATTCACACTAAGAGCCAGTGACTCCAAATCTTGGCGCATATGCACACAGAAATCTGATTCTCAGTGTGAGGTAGCACCAAGAAACAGGGACTCTGATACTCAATTCTCAGCATGGACACAGGGAGCCTCTGACTCCTGACACTCAATAGGGGACTTTGATTTTTGACACATGCCAGTGGGTTCTGTTTCAACATGACATGGGCAGCTTCCCTGATTCTAAGTGCACACATGAGGCCACACTAAGCACTGGTGTCTCTGACCCAGGGCGACTGTGGTTCCCACCAACCCACAATTGCACCTCTTGGTATCAGGACACTTCAGTGACACTTGGGAGGTGCAAAACTCTTACTGCACATGGTCCAGGCCCCTGCAACTCAGTGTTTGAATCTTCTGGTGATAGTCACAATGGGGAGACAATGAAGCAATCTCCAGAGGAAAGTAAGGAAATAAGTGAAACAGAAGCATGCAACATGACAGAAAAAGAATTTAGAGTAATGGTCATACAGTTCATATACCAGATGGACGAGAAAATCAACAACCTATGTAAAAATATGTAAAAATCAGGAAGAAAAGAAAAATGACATAGCTAAAATCAAAAACACCATGGAAGGCTTCAGCAGTAGACTAGAAGAAGCAGAGGACTGAATCAGTAAGTTTGAAGATCAGGTACAGAAACAAGCCCAATCTGAACAGCAACTAGAGAAAAAAAAATTAAAAAGCAGGAGGAGAGCCTAAGGGAGCTTTGGGACAATGCAAAACAAAGTAACATACGTATAATAGGGATGACAGAAGGACAAGAAGAGCAGCAAGGATTAGAAAATTTATTTGAAGAAATAATGACAGAAAACTTCCTTGATATGGGGAAGAAAAGTTACTCAAGTACTAAAAGTCCCAAGCAAGATAAATCCCAAAAGACCCACACCAAGACATACCATAATTACAATGGCAAATGTTATTGACAAAGAGAGAATCTTAAAAGCTGCAAGAGAGAAACAGAGATGGGGATTCTTTTGTTACCTACAAAAGAATCCCCATCAGACTACCAAATGATTTCTAAATAGAAACATATCAAGTTAGAAGGGAATGGAAGGAGATATACAAAGTGATGCAAAGCAAGGGACTGAATCCAAGAATACTCTATCCAGCAAGACTATCAATCAAAATTGAAGGGGAAATCAGGAGCTTCACAGACAAAGAAAGACTAAGGGAGTTTATCACTACAAAATCAGCAATGCAAGAAATGCTAAAGGGAATGCTGTAAAAAGAAGGAACAAAAAGTAAGAGGGAGGACAGCCTCAAGAAATAAAAATGGCTACCTTTCCATAATACCTTTTCATATTGTGGAAGATGTCAAGAGAGAGATAGACAACAATACAATCATAGCAGGGGACTTTAATACACCACTGACATCACTGGATAAGTCCTCTAGACAAAAAAATCAGCAAAGAAACAACAATCCTAAATGACTCACTAGATCAGATGGACTTAAGTGACATCTTCAGAACATTTCACTCCAAAGCTGCAGAATATACGTTCTTCTCAAGTGCACATAGGATATTTTCAAAAATTGATCACATACTGGGTCACAAGCAAAGTTCACCCAAATTCAAGAAGATTGAAATCATACCAAGCATCCTTTCAGACCACAATGGCATAATATTAGAAATAAACTACAATAAAAACAATCCAAAACACTCAAACACTTGGAAGCTGAATAGCATGTCATTCAGTATATGCCATATTTTGCTTATTCATTCATCTGACCATTACTCTGATAGAGTATTCTTGGATTGATTGGTTTGCCAATGAGATCAAAGAAGAAATTAAAAACATTCTGGACACTAATGACAATAAAAACAACAATTCAAAACCTATGGGACACAATGAAAGCAGTCCTGAGAGGGACGTTTAGAGCTCTACAGGCCTACCTCAAAAAAAAAAAAAAGAAAGAAAAGAAAAGAAAACGTGGTAGTAAATCATCTAACTCTACAACTCAAAGAATTAGAAAGAAAACCCCAGAGTGAGCACAAGGAAAGAGATAATAAAGATTAAAACAGAAATAAATGACATAGAAACAAACACACACAAAAGATCAATGAAACCAAAAGCTGATTCTTTAAAAGAATAAACAAGATTGATGAACCTCTAGCCAAGCTCACCAAGAAGCAAAGAGAGGGGACTCAAACAAACAAAATTAAAAATGAGAGAGGCAAAATAACAACAGACCCCACAGAAATACAAAGGATTGTCAAAAAAAATATTATGAACAACTCTACTCCAATAAACTGGACAACCTGGAAGAAATAGACATATTCCTAGAAAAATACAAGCTTCGAAAACTCAATCAGGAAGATTCTAAAAATCTCAACATGCTGATAACTATGGAAGAAATTGAAACAGTCATCAAAAAGTTTCCAGCAAACAAAAGCCCATGCCCACATAGCTTCACAGGAAAGTTATATCAAACATTCAAAGAAGAACTAAAACCTATCCTCCTCAGACGCTTCCAGAAAAGTCAAGAAGAAGGAACACTTCCAAACTCCTTCTATGAGGCCAGCATCACCCTACTACCAAAACCAGATAAAGATAACACAATGAAAGAGAATTACAGGCCAATATCCCTCATGAACATAGATGCCAAAATCCTCGACAAAATCCTAGCAAATCAGATCCAGCAGTACATCAGAAACACCATACACCATGACCAAGTAGTATTTATTCCAGGGATGTAAGGATGGTACATTATTCGCAAATCAATAAATGTGATACATTACATAAACAAATTGAGAGATAAAAATCACATAGTCATATTAATTAATGCAGAAAAAGCATTTGACAAAATACAACACTCTTTCTTGATAAAACCTCTCAGCAAGGTGGGAATAGAAAGATCATACCTCAACAAATAAAAGCCATATCTGACAAACCCACAGTCAACATCATACTCAATGGACAAAAACTAAAACCATTTCCCCTAAAAACAGGAACAAGACAGGGATGTCCACTTTCACCACTCCTATTCAACACAGTGCTGGAAGTACCAGCCATTGTGATCAGACAAGAAAAAGAAATAAAAGGCATATAAATGGGAAAAGAAGAAGTTAAGCTGTCTTTATTTGCAGATGACATGATACTTTACATAGAAAACCCTAAAGACTCCATCAAAAATTTATTAGACTTGATAAATGAATTAAGCAATGTAGCAGGATACAGAATTAATGTCAAGAAATCTATAGCATTTCTATATATCAATAATGAACTTACAGAAAGAGACACTTAAAAAGCAATCCCATTTACCATCTTACCAAAAAAAAAATTAAAATACCTAGAAATAAACTTAACTAAGGAGGTAAAAGACCTATATGCAGAAAACTACACTAAACTGAAAAAAGAGACAGAGGAAGACATAAACAGATGGAAGAACATACCATGTTCATGGATTGGTAGAATTAACATCATCAAAATGTACATACTACCCAAAGCAATCTATAAATTCATTGCAATCCCCATTAAAATACTAATGGCATATTTCACAGACCTAGAACAAACTTTCCAAAAATTAATTGGAATAAAAAAAGATCTCAAATAGCTGCAACAATCCTGAGAAAGAAGAACAAAGTAAGTGGGATCTCAATATCAAATTTCAATCTGTACTGAAACTTTGATTCCTGAAACATGCAAACCAAAAATCTATAATAAAGTTTCTTACTTTTTAACTGAAAAAAAATTTTTCAATCTATATTACAAAGCCACTCTTCTCAAAACAGCCTGGTGCTGGCACAAGAACAGACATATAGATCAATGGAATAGAATAGAGAACCCAGAAATTGACCCAAACCACTATGCCCAATTAATATTTGACAAAGGAGGCATGAACATACAATTGAGTCAAGACAGTCTCTTCAACAAATGGTTTTGAGAAAATTGGACAGATACATGCAAAAAAATGAAACTAGACCACCAACTTACACCATACACAAAAATAAACTCAAAATGGATAAAGGATTTAAACATAAGATGGGAAACCATAAAAATACTAAAGGAATTTACAGGCAGCAAAATATCAGACATATGCCAAAGGAACTTCTTCACTGATACTGCTCCTAGGGCAATGGAAGCTAAAGAGAAAATAAAGAAATGGGACTACATTAAAATAAAACGTTTTTGCACCGCAAAGGAAACCCACAATAAAACAACAAGAAAGCTCACTGCATCGGAGAACATATTTGCCAATGATATCAATGATAAGGGTTTAATCTCCAACATTTACAGAGAACTCATACAACTTCACAAAAAGAAGATAAACAACCCAATAAGAAAATGGGTAACTGATCTAAATAGGCACTTCTCAGAACAAGACAGAAGGAAGGACAAAAGATATATGAAAACATGCTCAAAGGCACTAATCATCAGAGAGATGCAAATCAAAACAACAATGCGGTACCATCTCACACCTGTCAGAATGACTATCATCAACAAATCAACAAATGACAAGTGTTGACGAGGATGTGGAAAAAAAGGATTGCTTTTGCACTACTGGTGGGAATGCAGACTGGTGCAGCCACTGTGGAGAACAGTATGGAGTTTCCTCAAAAAAACTAAAAATGGAACTCCCATTTGATCCAGTGATCCCACTTCTAGGAATTTATCCCAAGAAACTAGAAACATCAATCAGAAAGGATATATGCACCCCTATGTTCACAGCAGCACAATTCACCATAGCTAAGATTTGGAAACAGCCCATCAGCAGATATATGGATTAAAAAATTGTGATATATATACACAATGGAGTACTATGCTGTAGTAAAAAAAAAAAGAAGGAGCTCCTACCATTTGCAACAACATGGATAGAGATGGAAAGCATTATGGTAACTGAAATAAAAGAGAAATATAAATATCCCATGATCTCACTCATTTGTGGAATATAATAAATGACATAGACGAATGAACAAGAACAGATCCAGAGACTGAGAAACATCAATCAGAACATCAAACCTCAGGGAAGGTGGGAGTTGGTAGAAGTAAGAAGGAGAGATCAAAAAAGGGACTTGCGTACATGCATATGAGCCTAATCAAGGACACAGACAACAGGGATGAGAGGAGGCGGTGGGTAATGGGAGAATAAGAACATATATTTTATATGTAAAATATAAAAATTAAAAAATATTTTAAGAAAAAAATAATAAAATATTAAATCTAATCCGTACTAGTGGTTACCATAACCTTAAGAGAAATTGTTTCATGTGACAAAGATTTTTAAATGAAACTCTCTGTAGCCTGAAAATTATTTTGGAAGGAAATAAAGAGAAGTTTCCTTCAAATGTCGTAAGGATTTTAATTGAAAGTCAATATATTTGGCCTCTTGAGCTAAAGTAAGTAATTTGTATTTTTGCCTCCCTGAAAAATTTTATATAAAGTTACAAAAAGAAATCGACAGCCAGTTTGAAATTGAATTGCCATGGCCTAGACCAAAGAATATCCTTGCGTGCTATTATTTTACAATGTCATTATAACTCTTGATATTTCACAAACAGCATATTGTACAATTATCCCAAACTAAATTACAAACTAATTATTTGAATGTTTGGTAGCAATTTAAAAAAGGACATGAAAGGATTTAAAAAAAGAATCGGGGGAATGGGGGTGGAGTAGAAGCAAAGAAGCAATGAACAGTCATACTACAGAGGGAAGGCAGGGAGAGTGGGGGTGGGGGGGGGTGTTGTAAGAGATCAACCAAAGGACTTGTATGCATGTATATACGCATACCCAATGGCTACATGCCCCGGGAGGGGGGGGTAGGCAGCTGCGGGCCTGTCCTTGGGCCCCCCCCCCCCCCCCCCCCCCGCTCAATAGGGAGGAAAAAAGGAGACACATATACTACTATTAAATATTATATATTATATATATGTATATATTATACATATATAATACTTTAAACAATAAAAAAATTAAGAAATTAAAAAATGCATAGGTTCATATAGGTGGTTACAATAAATGAACATCCTATATAATAAAAGCCTTATATGCTGTGTCCAGGCATGCAGGTGGCCATTCATCCAATCAAAGTGTAATATGCTAATGATATGCTAAGGCTACTCAACCACTCACTATAACATGCACTGACCACCAGGGGGCAGACAGTCAATCAGTTGACCAGTTGCTATGATGTGCACTGGCCATCAGGGGGCAGACAGTTGACTGGTCAAACAGTTGCTATGACGTGCACTGACCACCGGTAGGTTAGGTTGCTGCTGGGTTCCAGCTGATTGGGACCGAGTGTGATGGGCTGGACACGCCCTGGAGTCCTCCTACAGTCCCTTCCCCAGGTGGCCAACCTCCCAATCATGTACCAGTGGGGTCCCTCGGCCTGGCCTGCACCCTCTCACAATATGGGACACCTCAGGGATGTCAGAGAGCCAGTTTTGGCCAGACAGGGGGATGACCAGTTGCTATGACATGCACTGACCACCAGGGGCAGACACTCAACACAGGAGCTGCTCCCTGGTGATCAGTGTGCTCCCACAGATGGAGTACCCCTTAGCCAGAAGGCAGGCTCACAGTTGGTGAGTGAAACATTGGTGGTGGGAGCCTTTCCTACCTCCATGACAGCACTAAGGATGTCCAACTGATGGCTTACAGGCCTAAGCTGTCAGCTGGACACCCCCTGAAGCTCCAGTTGCTGAGGGACAAAGGGCAAATAACAATACAGTGGTACCTCGAGATACAAGTGCCCTAACATACGAGATTTTTGAGATATGAGCCACAGAGCGAGCGATTTTTGCTTTGAAATACGGCAACATTTGAGATAGGAGTAATCTCGCGGATTGGCCGGCTGCACACGACCCACCAGTTTACCGCGACTCAAGCGTCTCATAGTTTCCCATGCCTCAAGGTTACGGAACGAATTAAACTCGTATCTCGAGGTACCACTGTATTAAAATATTTCTTCTAATTTTTTTCAATGTTCAAGAATCCATGCACTGGGCCACTAGTATCTACATTAATAAAAGAGAAATATGCAAATTAATCATCACTTTGCTACACCCACCAGCCAATCAGAAGGGAATATGCAAATTAGAAGGGAAAAGATGGCAGCAACCCAGCTGCTCTAGGCTGGAGTGGCCAGACAGGGTAGGATGCCTGCTATGAGAGGGAGGGTGGGAGGGGTGCAAGTGTCCCCCCAATCCAACACAATTAGGGTTCAAGTTCAGGGTTCAGGTTCTGGAGAAGGCTGCACACAAATGAAAGAGACTAGAAAATATTAATTTGGCGGCAGCCCAACTCAAGAGGAAGGACTCCACCCTGCTTTGGCCTTGCTATCCCTTTTATTCAGATTGTGGGATACACCCATAGCCCTTAAGCAGGCAATTCCAATAATAGTCAATCAGCAAGAATTTACATAAAACTAAAAGGTGAAGTTGCTTTAGCTACCACTGTATCAATTAAACTGGGTGGTTGGCTCTGACCTTTCAGAGCTTCAAGGTTGACCAGCTTTCTGGGTTCCTTGTCCACACCTCTCAGCTAGTGAAGGCAATGGGTGGCTTTCAACTAGGGGGGTGGGGGGGGGTGTGAAGGGATCTACAGGAACGGCACTCTGGCCACAGCAACGATGAAGACAGCAGACTCCAGCCTGACTCTGCAGCAAAGATGGAAGACTCTAGCTAGAGTCTGCAGCAACCATGAAGAAGGCAGACTCTGGCTGGAGCAAAGGCCTGGGTCCCAGATACTGGAGGAAAACCAGTGCTGGAAGCAAAGGGAAGCAGGGCTTATTGCATAAATCTCTTCATGCAATGGGCCTCTAGTATAATATAAACAAGAGCTATGAAATATGTGGCAAAAGATTTTTCTTCAGGCAACTGCCATTTAAAAAAATCAATTCTAATCAAATTCTGAATTAAGTAATGTATTAGTGTCAATTTGAATAAAAAATATGGAAGTCCACCAAAATGTGTAATGATACATTTGCAACTAAAAAAAATTTAAATACAAACTTCAAATATGCACGTTTTCTATTACAATTTACATTAATTAAACAATTTATTAAATGTATTGGGATGACATTAGTTAATAAGATTATATAGGTTTTAACTGAACAATTCTATAATACATCATCTTTATATTGCATTGTTTACCACCTAAAGTCAAGTCTCCTTCTGTCACCATATTTGACCCACTTTATCCTTTTCCACCTCCCCTCAAGCCTCTTCCCTTTGCTAACCACAATACTATTGTGTGTCTACAAGTTTCTATTTGTCTTGTTTATTTTCCATTTTATATACCATACTAGTGGCCCGGTGCATGAAATTCGTGCACAGGGGTAGAGGGTGTTCCTCAGCCCAGCCTGTACCCTCTCTAATCTGGGACCTCTTGAAGGATGTCTTACTGCCAGTTTACAGGAATCAGGCCTAAATTGGTAGTCAGACATCCCTCTCACAACCTGAAACTGCTGGCTCCAGCCTCTTACCTGCCTGCCTGCCTGCTTCATTGCCCCTAACCACTCTGTCTGCTGGCCTGCTCACCCCAACTGTCCCCGCCCCACACCCCCCACCAGACAGATCACCCCCAACTGCCCTCTGTGCCAGCCTGCTCACTCCCAACTGACCCCCCATGCTGGCCTGCTTGCCCTACCTCCCCTCCCCACTTGCCTTCCTGCCCCCAATTACCCCCCTGCTGGCCTGCTCACTCCAAATTGCCCTCCCACTGTCCTGATCACCTCCAACTGACCCCCACTGACAGCCTGCTCACCCTCAACTGGCCCCCCTGCTGATCTGCTTATCCCCAATGGTCCCTGCCATCCCATCCTGGTCTGATCACCCTTCAGCGACCCAAGGTCCCAGCCCCTCCTTTTTTTCTTTCAGCGCCTCCTTGAGCAGAGGCCAGGGTCAGCTGGAAGCAGGTATCTAGGACTTATTTATCTTCTATAATTAGAGCTTTGTAGCCTTGAGCAGAGGCCAGGGCCAGCCAGGGCAACCCTAGCCTCCTACTTGTTCCAGCTCCAAGTCTGGCTGCCAGCTTGGTTGGGATAATTTGCGTACTCACTCCTAATTGGCTGGTGGGCGTAGCTTGTGGGTATAGCAGAGTGATTGTTAATTTGCATGTTTCTCTTTTATTAGGGTAGATGTGAAATCATATGGTTGTTTAATTTTTCTGATTATCTTATTTTGCTTAGCATGATATTATCAAGATCCACCCCTGTTGTCAAAATGGCAATATTTCATCTTTTCTTAGGACCAAGTGGTATGCTATTGTATATATCCATATCTTCTTTATCCAATCATCTATCAAAGAATACTTTAGTTGGTTCCATGTCTTGGTCACTGTGAATAATGCTGCAATGAAATAGGGGAACATCTATACATACAAATAAATTTTTTCAAAATTTTGGGTATGTGCCTAGAAGAGGACTTCACACAATAATTCTGTTCTTAATTTTAAACTCCAACTGTTTTCTGTTACTAGAGGCCTAGTGCATGAAATTCTTGCTTAGATACGGTCCCTAGGCCTGGCCTGAGATCAGGGCCATCTTCCC
Organism: Lasiurus cinereus; assembly: GCA_011751065.1. Taxonomy (NCBI): domain Eukaryota; kingdom Metazoa; phylum Chordata; class Mammalia; order Chiroptera; family Vespertilionidae; genus Lasiurus; species Lasiurus cinereus. The sequence goes on along the minus strand of JAAGEH010000452.1, from coordinate 31,080,222 downwards.
AAGTTTCCCGCAGCTAGTCCCCTCCCCCCCGCCACCACCATCCCCTAGTTCCCCATTCACCATCAGGTGATCGGTACTTGACAGACGGAAGAAGCGACTGAGGTTGGCTGTTCCTGCCCACCCACTGGCCCCATCCCTGCTGTGAGTGGCCATCAGGCGATGGGAGCCTGCTGGCGAGGGAAAAGAACCAAGAGGTGATCAGTGCACCTCATAGTGACTGATTCAGCAGTCGTTCTGTCATTCTGTTATTAGGGTCAAATTGCATATTATCCTTTTATTATATAGAATAGAGGCCTGGTGTACGGGTGGAGGCAAGCTGGCTGCCCTAAAGGGGGCCCCAGACCGGGGTTGGGGGTTTATCACTTGGGAGAGGGTCCAGCCTGGGCAAGGGGACACAGGTGGTTTGCAAGCTGGCCACACCCGTAGGCTTGTCAGGAAGGATGTCCAGAACGACTTCCAGAAGATGTCCAGTCTATCAGTCTAATTAGCATATTACCATTCTATTAGTATAAATGGCTGTACCAATTTCCTTCCCACCAGTAATGTTAAGGGTTCCTTTTTCTCCACAACTTCTCTAATGCTTAATACTTGTCTTGTTGATAATAGTCATTTCAACAGGTGTGAGTTGGTATTTCATTGTGGTTTTGATTTGCATTTCTATTATCTGTTGGCCATTTGTTTATCTTCTTGGGAGAAGTGCCTGTTCAGGTCCTCTGCCCATATTTTAATTAAATCGTTTGTTTGTTGTTGAGCTGCATGAGTTCTCTACCTATTTTAAATGTTAATCCTTTGTCAGAAGTGTTATTGGTAAATATCTTCTCCCATTCAGTTGGTTCCTTTTTTTTTTTTTTTTTTTGCTTTTTAGTATCATATAGTCCCATTCATGTATTTTTGCTTTTATTTCTCTTGTCTTTGAGGTCAAATACATAAATTCCTCTCTAAGACCAAGATCCATAAGTTTGGTACTTGTTTTCTTCTATGTACTGTATTTTTTGAAGTCTTATATTACATCTTTGACCCATTTTGAATTAATTTTTGACAAATAGCAATCTAATTTCATTCTTTTGCCTGTGGCTTTCCATTTTGTGTCTTCTTCCATTTCTTTTAATAATGTCTTGTAGAGGTCCTTCACGTCCTTTATTCCTAGGTATTTTATTATTTTGTTATAATTACAAGATTAATTTTTTTCATTTCTTTTGGTGACTTTATTTAGTATATAGGAATGCAGAGGATTTGTGTACACTGACTTTGTACCCTGCAACTTTACTGTATTTGTTCACTGTTTCTAATCGCTTTTTTTTCAATCAAAGCTTTTTAAAAATATTTTTATTGAGTTTATTTTGGAGAGGAAGGGAGAGGGAGAGAGAAATAGAAACATCAATGATGAGAGAGAACCACTGTTCGGCTACCTCATGCACACCCCACACTGGGGATTGATCCCATAACCCAGGCATATGCCCCGACCAAGAATCAAACCCATGACCTCCAGGTTCACAGGTCTACACTCAACCACTGAGCCACACTGATCGGACTAGGTTTTTTTCTTTAGTGTGTGTGTGTGTGTGTGTGTGTGTGTGTAACCTTTAGGCTCTTCTATATATATATATTTTAAAAAATCAGTCATCTGCAAACAGTGACAATTTTACTTGTTCATTTCCAAGTTGGATGTCTTTTCTTTTTCTCTTGCCTAACTGCTCTGGCTGAGACTTCCAGTACTATGTTGACTAAGTGGTAAAAGTGGGTCTGGTTCCTAATCTTAGAGGAAAAGCATTCAGTTTTTCACAATTGAGTATATTAGCTGAGGGTTTGTCTATATGGTCTTTATGACAAAATCAATGGAAAAAATATCATCAGGTGAGATTTAACATTATCCTTTTTGTATGGTCCTTTGTATTTCTGTGTTGTGTCATAACTTCTCTTTCATTTCTGATTTTGTTTGAGTCTTTTTTTCTATTCCTAGTAAGTCTAGCCAGAGGTTTGTCAATTTTATTGATCTTTTCAAAGTACCAACTTTTTCATGCTGAATGCTTTCCCTTAATTTTTTCCTATTGCTTTTTCCTGTATATTTTCCTTCTATAACCATTTTAGTTGATGTACACAAATGGATGTTGTATGATGTCAAAGAATTTGTTCTGCATCTATTGATATTATCACATTTTCATCCTTTATTTTGTTAATGTAATGTATCACATTGATTGATTTTCATTTGTTGCACCATCGTTATGTACCTGGAATGAACCCCATTTGATCATGATGTATTATCTCTTTAATGTGTTGTTGTATTTGAGTTGCTAGTATTTTGTTTAGGATTTTTGCATCTGTATTCATCAAAGATATTGATCTGTAGTTTTCTCTGTGTTATACTTGCCACATTTTGATATCAGGGTAATGTTGGCCTTATAAAAATGTGTTAGGAATTATTGTCTTCGAAGGTTTGGAAGAGTTTAAGAATAGATATTAAATATACTTTGAATGATTGATAAAATTAATTAGCCCATCTGGTCCTGGAATTTTACTTTTGAGGATGTTTTTTATAATTGTTTCAATTTCCTTACTATTGATCAGTTTGTTTAGATTTTCCAGTTCTTCAGGATTCAGTCTAGCCGAGGTTATATTTCAAAGAACTTGCCTATTTTTTTCTACATTATTGAATTTGGTGGCATATAGTCTTTTATAGCACTTTTTGTATGATCCTTTGTATTTCTGTGTCTGCATAACTTCTTTCATTTCTGATTTTGTTTGAGTCTTTTTTCTATTTCTAGTAAGTCTAGCCAGAGGTTTGTCAATTTTATTGATCTTTACAAAGAACCAGCTTTTTCTTGCCCTAATTTTTTCTATTGTTTTTTCCTGTATTTCATTTAATTTTGATCTAATTTTTATTATTTTCTTTCTTCTGCTGAATTTGGGCTTCAATCATCATTTTCTAGTTCTTTAGGTTGTTTATTTGGGACTTTTTCTTGTTTCTTAAGATAGGCCTGCAACGATATAAACTTCTCTCTTATTACATAATCACTTTTGCTGTATCCCAAGTTTTTGTTGTTGTTAAATCTCACCTGAGGATATTTTTCCCATTGACTTTTAGGGAAAATGGAAGAGAGAGAGAGGGGGGATTTGGGAAAGAGAGAAAGGACAGTGAAACATAGATGTAAGGGGAACATCAATTGGTTGCCGCCCACACAAGCTCAAACTGGCATCAGGGATCAATCCTGCAACCCAGATACATGCTTTTGACCAGGAATCAAACCAGTGACCCTTTGGTGCATGGGCCAATGCTCTAACCACTGCGAAACATTGTTCAGGGCTTTCAAAAGTTTTGATATGTTATATGGTCATTCTCATTTGTCTCTATGCATCTTTTGATTTCTTCTCTTATTTCTTCTTTGACCTAGTCACTCTTCAGTAGTTTGTTTTTTAAATATCTACATATTTGTGGTTTTTCTCTTTTTTTGCAGTTGATTTCCAATTTCAAAGTACTTTGATTAGAGAATATGGTTGGTATGATTTCAATCTTCTTAAATTTGTTAAGGCTAGTTTTCTGTCATAATTTATGGTCTATCCTTGAGAATATTACATATGTACTAGAGAAGAATGTATAAACTGATGTTCTAGGATGAAAAACTCTGTAAATGTTGATTATGCCCATTTGGTCTATATTATTTAAAGCCTGTATTTCCTTGTTGATTTTCTGTTTAAATACTCCATCCATACATCAATGGGGTATTTCAGTCCCCTACTATAACTATAATTTTGTCAGTTTTTCTCTTTAGTTCTGTTAGTAGTTGCTTTATATATTTTGGTTCTCCCTGATTAGGTGCATATATACTTACTAAAAGCCCGGTGCATGAAATTCATGCATAGGTAGGAGGTGTCCCTCAACCGGGCCTGCACTCTCTCCAATCTGGGACCCCTAGGGGGATGTCCAACTGCCAGCATTCAGATGTCTATCTGCTCCCCTGCTGGCTGATTGTTCACAACTAACCTGCCCTGCTGTGACCCTCCTCCACTGGGACCTGCCTCTTCTGCTGAGACCCCCAGGCCTCACCACGTGGAGCAGCTACTGGGCCCCACCTCCACTGTGCACACAGCCATCTTGTGGTGGCCATCTTGTGATGACATCATATAAAGTGTGATGCCACCTAGGCTTTTATTATATAGGGTTAAGTGTTATATCTTCTTGATGTATTATTGTCCCTTTATCGCAATAAATTGTCTATCCTTATCCCTGGTTATATTTTTTAACAAGAAAAAAATAAATTTAAGTTTATTAACAAGTATATATCATGTATATACAGGAGCTGATCCAGGGAAAATGAGTAAGTCTCAGGGGTGGCTCAGATTTCAGACTAAATACCATCTTCAGTTTGTTGACGTAAGAACATCTGAACCTACAGAGAATTTTTATTAGTTTATTTGAGCCAAAACTGAGGGCAATTGCAGGGCAGCAATATCTCAAATGTTCTCCACTTGCTACCTTCTTTATCTTGAAGTCTATTTTGTCAGATGTCAGTATGGCTACATCTGCTCTTCTCTGGATGCCATTTCCTTGGAGTGCTCTTTTCCACCCTTTCACTTTGAGTCTAAATTGTCCCTGCAAGTGAGCTATATCTCCTGAGACATGGTTGGGTTTTGCTGTTAATCTGGGCCTTTTTAAATTTTCATCTTTATTGTTGAAAGTATTACAAATGTGCTCTGTTTTTCCCCATTGACCCCATCCATCCTGTGCCTGCCTCTCCCAGGCCTTCACCATACTATTGTTTATATCCATGGGTTATTAAAAGAAAGCCCACCATATGGGAGAACATATTTTCCAATGATACATCTGATAAGAGGTTAATATTTGAAATATATAAGGAACTCACACAACTTAACAAAAGGAAGACAATTCAATTTTTAAAAATGGGCAAAGGACCTAAACACATATCTCCAAAGCAGACATATAGATGGCCAAGAGACATATGAAAAAAATGCTTAGTGTCACTAATCATCAGAGAAATACAAATTAAAGCGATAATGAGGTATCAGCTCACACATGTCAGAATAGCTATAATCAACACATCAACAAATGACAAATGCTGGATGTGGAAAAAAGGGAATCCTAGTACACTGCTGGTAGGAATGCAGACTGGTAAAGCTACAATGGAAAACAGTATGAAGTTTCTTCAAAAAATTAAATATGGAGCTTCCATTTGATCCAGTGATCCCACTTCTAGGAATATATCCTAAGAAACCTGAAACACTAAGCAGAACAAATACATGCACCCCTCTGTTTATAGCAGCAAAATCTACAATAGCTAAGATCTGGAAAATGCCCAAGTACCCATAAGTAGATGAATAGATAACAAATCTGTGGTACATGTATACCATGGAATACCATGCAACAGTATAAAAGAAGGATATCTTATCCTTTGAGACAGCATCGAGGCATCTGGAGAGTATGCTAAGTGAAATAAGCTAGTCAGAGAAATACAAGTATCATATGATCTCAATCATATGTGGAATCTAATTAGCAAAATAAACTTATGAACAAAATAGATCCAGAGATATAGAAGCATAGAACAGACTGATGACTCTCAGAGAGAAGCTGGAGGTGGGTGGATGAATGGAGAGAGATTAACCAAGGAACTTATATACATTAACCTGTGCCTTTTTATTGGTAAGTTCAGTCCATTTACATTTAGGGTAATTATCATTGTATGAGGATTTCCTATATAACCCTTTTATTATTTTGTTGTCTGCTCTGTCTCCACTGTTTCTTTTCCTTTTGATTTCTGTTATTTTCTTTGGTGGTATTCTATTATTTCCCCCCTCTATTTCTTTGTTTTTTGTCTGAATTTTTTTTTGGTGTGGTTATTATTAGCTTTTGAAAAAGAAGTTTCATATGTACAGTAGTCCTTTTTTTCCTGAAGGTATCTTATCTCCATTCCAGTGTGCAAATTCAGACATTTCTCCTACCCCTTTTATGTTTTTGTTATCACATTATCCTTTTTTTATGCTGAGTTAGTTTTTAAATTATAGTAGTATTAATGGTTGCAATTTCTTGGTACTGCCTGCCATTTATTAGTCACCTTATTCATAGTTCTGTATCCTTTATTCTTTTTGTTTCAGATAAAATAACTCCTTCAGTTTTTCCAATAATACAGGTCTCCAGCTTCTGTGTATCTGCAAAAGAATTTATTTCTCTTTCATATCAAAAGGATAACATTGCTGGATATATTATTCTTTAGTAATCTCACTCTCTCAATAGTTTGAATATTGGATTCCACTCTCTCCTAGATTATAGGGTTTCTGCTGAAAAATCCAGTGATAATCTAATGGGCTTTTATTTATAGTTGCTGTCTTATTTTCCTAAGATGCCTTGAAAATACCTTCTGTCATTAATTTTTGACAGTTTTAATATAATGTGCCTTTTTCTAAAAAATAACTCAGTATTCAGTTTCCTTCTGGATTTGAGAATCCAGCTCTTTCCATAGTTTGGAGTTCTTGTCAATTATGTTCCCTTCTCCCTCTCTTCTTCTTCTGCTATACCCATTAGTCTTATATTGCTCTTACAGATGGAGTTCTCATAGTGTTCTTTTTTAAATTTTCAAATCCCTCCTTTCATATCATTTCTAGATTTCTATCTTCAATATCACAAATTCTTTCTTCCATCTGGTCAGCTTATTAGTTCATTCTTCATCTCTTTTATTGAGTTCTCTGGTCCAGCAATTTTTTTGCTTCTTTTCAAAATTTCAGTATCTTTAATAAAGTATTCATTTTGCTTGTTGATTTTATTTCTGAGTTCATTAAACTGCCTGAGTTTTTTTGTAGCTCATTGAGTTTTTTCAGAACTGCAGTCTTGCATTCTCTGTCATTTAAGTCACATATTTCCATGCCTTTAAGTTTATCTTCTGGAAATTTTTTACTTTCGTTCTGAGTTGTCTTGTTCCCCTGATGACACATGATATTTGATAAATTATTTCTCTTCCTAGGCACCTATGGAATTGAAATCTGGTTTAGCACTTCTCTATTTAGTAGGTTGATAAGAGGTTTTCCAGTAGATGGTGCTGAAGCAGTTTTTACTTTCTCTTGCATTGCTCTGGCTTCCTGGATCTCTGCGGGGTGATGGAAAATGCCCTGTATTCCCTGGGGTGGTGGGTACCTCCTCTGTCTTGAGGTCATCTAGGTCTCATGGCACTACCCCTGTAGGGGAAGTGGTATGTGTTTGAGTTCAAAGCCCATGAAATCCCAGTGCTGCTCCCTGCAACTAGACACTTTGCTAAAGTTCTGACCTGCCTGGATGAGGGTAGAGTGGGCTAGGAGAGATTGGCTCCTGCATTTGTAGCTTTGTTCTCCCAGTAATTCGGCTGTTAGACTTCATCTGCCACACTTCTTTATCTACATCTGTCACTGGAATTAGCCACAGCATGCACCTGTTGCTTAGAGAGGGAAACTTCTTCCTCTCCAGTTCTCAGGGCTGCAGATAATGTGCTGTGTAACACAATATTCACAGCTACAGCTTCTTCTGGGCCTGCTGCTAGCTCTGGGAAGGTGAGGGGAGGCAACCAGGCTGTGGATTTGTTTTCTGCCTGGTGATGGTGGCTGCCAGACCACAGCTGCCACCTCAGTGTACCATCTCTGCCCTGGTCATTGGTTTCAGCTGCACTGACCATTCTACCTCTCTGTTCCTCAGGGCTGCAGAGTATACAGGATGCAAAATGATTCTTCCCCTGCATCCATGGCACCTCTCTCTGCTCTTTCCCCTTCCCTCCTCCCTTGTTCACTTTAATTGGCCCACCTTTAGCTGTTTCAATGCACAGATCTCTCAAGCATGTTTGTGTGATCTTTGTTGAATTATAGCTGTTCTATCTCCTGCAAATTCAAGTGGAAAGATGAGGACCTACCATGCTGCTATGCTTTTTTTATTATTCAATAAATCTTTCTTGTTCAGATTATTACAATTGTTCCTCCATTTCCTCCCCATAGCTCCACCTGGCTCCCACCCCTCCTTCTGACTTTACCTCCCTCCCCCACATTGTCCTCATCCATAGGTTTACAATTATTGTTCAGTCTCTCCCTGCACTCCCCTCACCTCTTTCCCCCTCAGAATTGTCCGTCCACTTCCTTTCTATGCCCCTGATTCTATTATATTCACCAGTTTATTCTGTCCATCAAATTTTTAATTTACTTTTTAGATTCACTTGTTGATAGTTATATATTTGTTGTTCCTAATTTTTATCTTTACCTTTTTCTTCTTCCTCTTCTTAAAGAGTACCTTTTAGCATTTTATATAATACCGGTTTGGTGGTGGTGATGTCCTTTAGTTTTTTCTTATCTGTGAAGCTCTTTATCTGACCTTCAATTCTGGATAATAGCTTTGCTGGGTAATCTTGGTTGTAGATTCTTGCTATTCATCACTTTGAATATTTCTTGCCACTCCCATCTGGCCTGCATAGTTTCTGTTGAGAAATCAGCTGACAATCATATGGGTGCTCCCTTCTAGGTAATTAACTGTTTTCCTCCTGCTGCTTTTAATATTCTTTGTCTTTTGCTCTTGGCATTTTAATTATGATGTAATTAAAATGGTCCTCTTTGGGTTCCTTTTGTTTGGGGTTCTGTGCACTTCCTGGTCTTGTAAGTCTATCTCTTTCACCAGGTGGGGGAAGTTTTCAGTCATTATTTCTTCAAAATAGGTTTTCAGTATCTTGCTCTCACTCTTCTTCTGGCACCCCCACAATTCTGATGTTGCTACACTTGAAGTTGTCCCAGAGGCTCCTTACACTATCTTCACATTTTTGGATTATTTTCCTTTTTGCTTTTCCAGTTGAGTGTTTTCTGCTTCTTTGTATTTCAAATCTTTGACTTGATTCTTACATTACTCCATTCTGCTATTAGGTCTCTGTATAATATGTTTAATTTCTAGTTGGTCCTTTTTCATCTCTTCTTGGTCTCACTAAATTTATCCATCTTTTCTAGGAAATTCTTGAAAAACTTTATAACTGTGGTTTTAAACTCTATATCCAGACATTTGTTTTCCTTCATTTCTGATCATTCTCAGGGGAAAAAAGGTGAAGGGGGTTCAGGGAGAGACTGAACTAAAATCATACACTTATGGATGAAGACAATGGGAGGGAGGTAAGGGCAAAGGGTGGGGATGGGAGCCAGGTGGAGGGGAGCTATAGGGGAAAAAAGAGGAACAATTGTAATAATCTGAACAATGAAGATATATTAAATTAAAAAAATAATTTTACCTTAGGTTTTCACTTAAGATAATCAGAAAATAACTGTAGATTTTGTGTGTGTGTGTTGATTTCTACAAAACTTTTTGATTAGCATCTGATATGTTTGTTGGCTATTATGATTATTTTTCTTTTTATATTAGTGGTATACAGTGAGGAATGTTTCTTGGAGTAATTAACTTATAGCCATGTTACCTACTTGGAGTAATTAACTTATAGCCATGTTACCTAACAAGTTCTTTATAAGCCCATAAAAATTCACAAGGTTTATAACCTTCAAACTGTATAAAAGTAAAAAGAAAATCTTACTTTTAAAATAATTATTACTCATCCCTTTTTATTTTTGCAGCAGTTAAATTAATTAACCTGAATAATAATTACACAAATAGGGAGACAATCATCCTGTATATCGTGGATATCTTTTTGATAAGGCTGCAAAGAGGCAGCTCAACTGTGATGTGACCATTGGCATAGTCTTAAAAAGAATGGCTTCTTTCTGCTGAGGAGCAAAAAAGATGTAAATGTTATTTACCTACCTACTTCCTCTAGGTTCTGATATTTGCTGTTTATTCTCTATCAAAAGAGAGTAGTCTGAATACTTTCCTTTTCCTCTAATAACTAGAAGTTTGTCTGCTCTTGCTGTGTGATTAAATACAGGGAGTCCCCAAAAAAATGTATACACACTTTAACAGCTAATAGCTCAATTTTGAAAATGAAATGTATTTTAATAAACACTGCCTTTATATTTATTCAAAGTGTGTGAATACCTTTTTTGAGATAGCCTATATTTATACACTAGTGGCCCAGTGCATAAAATTTGTCCAAAGCGGGGGGTTGAGGGGAGTTCCCTTAGCCCAGCCTGCACCATCTCCACAGGGATCAGGCCTAAACCAGCAGTCAGACATCCCTCTCACAATCTAGGACTACTGGCTCCTAACTGCTCACCTGCCTGCCTGCCTGATTGCTCCTAACTGCCTCTTCCTGCCTGATCGCCACTAACTGCCTTGCCTTGGCCCCCACCACCATGGCTTTGTCCAAAATGAAGTCACACATCCAGAAGATGGCCAGTTGACCTGTTCTAATTAGCATATTACCCTTTTATTAGTATAAATAGATTACATAGGATAGGATTGCTTAAATGAGGGGCGGAAGCCTTTTTCAGCAGAAGATGCTCTTGGCAGACAAAAGTACATAATCCCTATATCTGGACTGATAGCCCGCCATATGGACTATACTGCCACACCAGTCATTGAAAAACTGAACCGCTTTCTTATACCTTACACCAAACAGCTACTGCCCTTAAAACGCCTCTCAGCCAACACTTTAGGTTCTGCCTTTGCAGTTCATCCAGATTAGGTTCTGATTGGTCAGTTTCTGCCAGTGTCAAAAGTTCCACCTCCTACGCAACCATTGGCTCCTCACAGTTCACCCATATTTAGTTCTGATTGGTCAGTTTCTATGCCAGTCATTGTCAAAAGCTCTGCCTCCTAGGCAGCCATTGGCTCTTCTCAGTTCACCCAGATTTGGTTCTGATTGATTGGTTTCTGTGCCAGTCAGCGTCTCTGGGCCTATCTCTGGATCTGATCAGAGAGATGGGGCTGATCAGCAGCCCCCACAGCTGCTGGCAAGACCCAGGGAGAAAGAGAGCCAAGGGCTGATCAACAGCTGTCACAGAGGCTGCAGATCAGACCCTGCTTCTCTCTCCAGGCTTCTCTCCAGGCCTGATCTGCAGGCCCCTCAGCAGTCAGTGCTAGGTCGCCACAACGCCTGCAACACTGACTACAGGACTGACTTCCAGTGTTCAGTCATCCGTTGGGTCATTTTGGATGTTACAGAACCTAGCTCTTTATATATATACTAGAGGCCCAGTGCATGAAATTCATGCATGGGGGTTGGAGGGTGGGTGGAAGGTGTCCTTCAACCCAGCCTGCTCCCTCTCCAATATGGGACCCCTTGAGGTATGTCCGACTGCTTGTTTAAGCCTGATCCAGGTAGAATCAGGCCTAAACGGGCAGTCAGACATCCCTCTTATAATCCAGGACTACTCCCAGATGCTCATCTGCCTGCCTTCCTGATTGCCGCTAACTGCTTCTGCCTGCCAGCCTGATCACTCCCTAACCACTCCCCTGCCAGCCTGATTGATGCCTAACTGCTCCCCTGCCAGCCTGTTTTACCCTAACTGCCCTTCCCTGTGGGCTTGGTTACCCCTAACTTCCCTCCCCTGCAGGCCTGGTCACCCTTAACTGCCCTCCCCTGCAGGCCTGGGTCCCCCCCAACTGCCCTTCCCTGCAGGCCTGGTCACCCCCAACTTCCCTCCTCTGCTGACCTGGTCACCTCTAACTGCCCTCCCCTGTAGGCTTGATCATCCCAAATGCCCTCCCTTGCAGACCTGGTTCTCCCAACTGCCCTCCCCTGCTGGCCATCTTGTGGTGACCATCTTGTGTCTGCATGAGGGCAGGATCTTTTGACCACATGGGGGTAGTCATCTTGTATGTTGGAGTGACGGTCAATCTGCATATTATTCTTTTATTAGATAGGATAGAAGCCTGGTGCACGGGTTGGGGCCAGCTGGTTTGCCCTGAAGGGTGTCCTGGATCAGGATGGGTGTTCCCTTGGGGCATGGGGTGGCCTGGGCAAGGGACCTGTGGTGGTTTGCAGGCCAGTCACGCCCCCCAGTGACCCAAGCAGAGGCCCTGGTATCTGGTATTTATCTTCTACAATTGAAACTTTGTAGCCTGGAGCAGAGGTCTGGGCGCTTGGCTGCCATCATCACTAGGGGCAACCCAAGCCTCCTTCATGCTCTCTCTATGGCTGTAGCCATCCTGGTTGGGTTAATTTGCATAATCGCTCTGATTGGCTGGTGGGGGTGGCTGGTGGTGTAGTGGAGGTATGGTCAATTTGCATATTACTCTCTTATTAGATAGGATACATATATGCACCCTATACAGGAGCATCTAAATGCATAAAAATACTACTGGAGGATATCAAGGGAGATTGTACAGCTGTACAACCATAGTAGGGGACTTTAATACCCCATTGACATCACTGGATATAATAATGTCAGGGAAATTAGAAAGAAGACCTACACACATTTCTGTTTCCTTTCTGTTCTACATCTCTTTTATCTTTCCTTTTAAAATACTCTTCAGCCCAGTTGGCATGGCTCAGTGGTTGAGCATCAACCTATGAACCAGGAGGTCACAGTTCAATTCCTGGTCAGGGCACATGCCCAGGTTGCAGGCTCAATCCCCAGTGTGGGGCATGCAAGAGGTAACTTTTCAATGCTTCTCTCTCATAATTGATGTTTCTCTCTCTCTTGTCCTCTTCTTTCCTCTCAGAAATAAAAATATTTTTATTTAAAAACTGGCCTATATTTTTATTTTAACTAAATAAAATCTATAGAACAAGAAGGAAACACTGGCTGAAAGTCACATTTAATTGCTAGGAGACCAGTCATTTTGTGATGTCACAGCTACACAGGTTGAGGACCATTGTGATGGTGTGAGCAGTTTATCTGTGTCAGCCTGCCAAGACAGCCTTAGAAGCCACAGTGTTCAAAATTATGCAGATGTAGAAGGCTGCCTAAGAAAAGTTTATTTGAGATGGCCCATGTTTCCTCAGAAATTCAAATTGTTTCTCCTAACGATGGATCAAATGATTCAGAGACCTCCACTAGGTCTGCATTGTGTGATCACACTTACCCTGGGGATTCCGAATTGAGGTCTATGATTGAAGAATATGCCTTTCAGGCTTTGTGTGAAGAAACCTTGATAAAAAGACCACGTTACACATTCTGTGCCTCCGAACCAGATGAAGATAATGATTTCCTTTCTATGACCTTTCCCAGAAAACTGTGGAAGATAGTTGAAAGCGATCAATTTAAGTCTATTTGGTGGGATGAGAATGGAACTTCTATAGTGATTAATGAAGACCTCTTTAAGAAAGAAGTTTTGGAAAGAAAGGCCCCTTTCAGAATATTTGAAACTGAGAGTATGAAAAGTTTAGTTCGACAGCTTAACCTTTATGGATTTAGTAAAATGCGACAGAATTTTCAAAGATCTGCTTCTCTAGCTGACTTTCTGGCAGAAGAAAAAGAAGTCTCTGTTTTAAGCAAGGTATTCATAAATTTTCAATTACAACTTATATAGAGAATATATATATATTTCTTTTGTACATCAATATATTCATATAAAACCAGATTTTTTAAATTATTTTTCTAAATTTAGGACAACTTGGGCATTAACATTCAGGATTATAAGAAATTTTTCTAGTAACTTTGAATCTATAACAATGAGCTCTATTTAAATAAAGGTCCTGAAACCACTTCAAATGATATTCACAGGTACTGTACATATACAATACATTTTTTATTGAAAATCATAATTAAATGTCCTTGCCAATAAGTAAACTTTCAAACATATTAATAGTGTAAATGTATTACTTGATGATATTAACTTTGTATGATAAAAATGAAATCATATTTTATAGAATATGTTTGTAACATTCTTGTATCTTGGTTTAAAATGTCACTAAATAACTTTCTCATTTGGTTTTAGCTACAGTTTTTTCATAATCCCAATTTTAAACGAGGCTGTCCCCAACTCCTAGTAAGAATGAAAAGAAGAGTTGGGATTAAAAATGCTTCTCCAGCATCTTCATTATTTCAAGATTTCAATAAGAAGCATTTTGGAGCAGATAGTCATGTGGATAATCATAATTTTGGTTTTATTGCTGAATCAAGTGAAGAAAGTGTATTTTCACGCTCCACAAATTTAAATATGCCTCTAATAAGAAATCCTGCTACCAGCCAGATAACTGCTAAGACAACTACTCAAAGGAGAAGTAATTTTTCTCCTCCATCATCCACTTTAGTTAGTCCATCAGAACAAATTGTAATGGATCAATATGCTATTTCAAATCAGTTGACCACCTTTCCTGTGCATTCACATAGCAGTTACACTCAAGCAAATACCCGCATGTTGAATTTCATTACAACCACAACTTCTGCTTCTCAGAACCACATTATTTCTCCCTTACAGAGAAGTTATTTTGAAAGGACGGTTCAGCCTTCTACTTTTCCAAATAGATATTCTTATTCACCAGTCATTGATGGTCTTTCTTCTACCCTGCAACCAGTAGGCAACCCAAGCTTCCCAATGACAATGATAGCGGATACATCTGCCACCTCCCTTTCAAGATCAACTCCTCAAACACCTTGATTATATGAAAATCATTCTAATTACAGCTGTTCTACCAAAGAAATACCAGATGTAGCAGGAGAGCAAAAATTAAAATTTATGTTGACAATATCAGTAAAATGCCTGCAATTCTCTTTTTGAACAATAAACTTACATGTTCAATTTCATGGTTTCATTGTTCTTATTTTTGAAGTAGTTAAGAGTAAAATGATGTTTTATTTCTATGGCAGGCTATTTAATATATACATATTTTTCATCCTCACCCAAGGATATTTTTGCATTGATCTTGAGAGAGTGGGAGGGGAAGAGAAGGGGAAGAGAAAGAGATATTGATGTGAGCAAGACAAATTAATTCCTTGCCTCTTGCATGGGCCCTGACCAAGGCTGAGCAATGAAACTGTTGAATCTGCAACCAAGGTATGTGCCTTTGTGTTTTTGTTTTTAATAAATCTTTATTGTTCAGATTATTAAAATTGTTCCTCTTTTTCCCCCCCATAGCTCCCCTCAACCCAGCTTCCACGCTTCTTTCTGCCCTTACCCCCTCCATTTTCCTCATCCATAGGTGTATGATTTTTGTCCAGTCTCTCCCTGCACCTCCCTCACCCCTTTCTTCCTGAGAATTGTCAGTCCACTCCCTTTCTATCTCCCTGATTCTATATATTCACGTTTATTCTGTTCATCAGATTTTATATTCACTTGATTTTTAGATTCACTTATTAATAGATATGTATTTGTCATTCATAATTTTTATCTTTAACTTTTTCTTCTTCTTCCTCTTCTTAAAGAATACCTTTCAGCATTTCATGTAATACTGGTTTGATGCTGATGAACTCCTTTAGTTTGTTCTTATCTGTGAAGTTCTTTATCTGACTTTCCATTCTGAATGATATCTTTGCTGGGTAGAGTAATCTTGGTTGTAGGTTCTTCCTATTCATCACTTTGAATAGTTCTTGCCACTCCCATCTGGCCTTCATAGTTTCTGTTGAGAAATCAGTTGACAATTGTATGGGTGCTCCCTTGTAGGTAATTAACTGTTTTTCTCTTGCTACTTTTAATATTCTCTGTCTTTTGCTCTTGGTATTTTAATTATGATGTGTCTTGGTGTGGTCCTCTTTGGATTTCTTTTGTTTGGGGTTCTGTGTGCTTCTTAGACTAGTAAGTCTATTTCTTTCACCAGGTGGGGGAAGTTTTCAGTCATTATTTCTTCAAATAGGTTTTCAGTATCTTCCTCTCTCTCTTTTTCTGGCACCCCCATAATTCTGATGCTGGTATGCTTGAAATTGTCCCAGAGGCTCCTTGCACTCTCTTCAACTTTTTGGATTCTTTTTTCTTTTCCAGTTGAGTGCTTTCTGCTTCTTTGTATTTCAAATCTTTGACTTAATTCTTGTGTTACTCTAGTCTGCTGTTAGGTCTCTATATAATATTTTTTATTTCAATCAGTGTATGCTTAATTTATAGTTGGTCCTTTTTCATCTCCTCTTGGTCTCAATAAATTTATACATCTTTTCTAGGAAATTTTCTTTTTTATTAATTTTTATTAATTTTTCATACATAACTCCCCATTGCCCCCCCTCCCAGGCATACCCCAACCCCCCAGTGTCTGTGATCATTGGTTATGCTTATACGCATGCATACAAGTCCTTTGACTGATCACTTATCTACCTCACCTAACTTTAATCTTCCTGCTGTAATTTCAGTCTGTTTGATGCTTTATGATTTTTGTCCCCCTAAGAATTATCAGTCTACTCCCTTTCTGTGCTCCTGATTCTATTATATTCACCAGTTTATT
This sequence comes from Lasiurus cinereus, assembly GCA_011751065.1. NCBI lineage: Eukaryota > Metazoa > Chordata > Mammalia > Chiroptera > Vespertilionidae > Lasiurus > Lasiurus cinereus. The sequence continues at coordinate 31,064,020 of JAAGEH010000452.1, read as the reverse complement.
CTGTTAATCAAATTTTTAATTCACTTAATTTTTAGATTCACTTGTTAATAGATATGTATTTGTTATTCATAATTTTTTGTTTACCTTTTTCTTCTTCCTCTTCTAAAAGAGTACCTTTCAGCATTTCATATAATACTGGTTTGGAGTTGATGAACTCCTTTAGCTTTTTCTTCTCTGTGAAGCTCTTTATCTGCCCTTCAATTCTGAATGATAGCTTTGCTGGATAGATTATTCTTGGTTGTAGGTTCTTGCTATTCATCACGTTGAATATTTCTTGCCACTCCCGTCTGGCCTGCATCGTTTCTGCTGAGAAATCAGCTGACAGTCGTTTGGGTGCTCCCTTGTAGGTAATGAACTGTTTTTCTCTTGCTGCTTTTAATATTCTCTCTTTGTCTTTTGCTCTTGGTATTTTAATTATGATGTGTCTTGGTATGGTCCTCTTTGGATTCCTTTTATTTGGGGTTCTGTGTGCTTCCTGGACTTGTAAGTCTATTTCTTTTACCAGATGTGGGAAGTTTTCAGTCATTATTTCTTTAAATAGGTTTTCAGTATCTTGCTCTCTTCTTCTGGCACCCCCACAATTCTGATGTTGGTATGCCTGAAGCTGTCCCAGAGGCTCCTTACATTTTCTTCACATTTTTGGATTCTTTTCTCTTCTTGCTTTTCCAGTTGAATGTTTTCCGCTTCTTTATATTTCAAATTTTTAACTTGATTCTTGCCATCCTCTAGTCTGCTGTTAGGACTCTGTATAATATTTTTTATTTCAGTCATTGTCTCTAGTATGTCCTTTTTCATCTCCTCTTAGGTCTCACTAAATTTATCCAACTTTTCTAACATATTCTTGAAAAACCTTATAAGCGTGGTTTTGAACTCTATATCCAGTCGTTTTTTTCCCCTCCATTTCTTTTGTTTGTAATCCCTTCCCTTGTCTCGGCATTTTTCACTATGCCGGGAGAACTTCTGTGTTGGATTCAGCCTTATGATACCAGACTTGCAAAACCGAAAAAGCCTCTGTTGAGCTTGGGAGGGGTGGAGTCTCAGGCCTTAAGGGACCGCCTTGCCTTCCAGTCAGCCCCACCCTCCACGGCCCCTGAGTCTCACATGACTGGGTAATCGCTGGAGCGATCCTTGTGCCCGAGTGCCCACAGTGCCTCTAGACCGCTGCCCCTCCGTCTCCCCTGCGCACCAGGACCACACGAGACTAGGTCCCCAAGGTTTCGCCCAAAACAGGGGCTTAGTGGAGTCAGAAGTGGCACAGTTGGGAGGGTCTGTCTCCCGCCCACTCACGAAAGCCAGCGGCACAATCAGCAATCTGTCCTGTGTGCAGTGCCGTGCGCGCCACCAGGCCTTTGATCTTTTGCGACTCCCCTAAATTTCCATGCACTTCTCCCTTTTCACAGTCCAAACTCCCCCAATATGAGTTTCGGCTGGATCTGGGGTTTAGTGTCGTAAGAGAAGGGGTTCAATGCCGTTGGGAGTCTCCGTTTCCCTCCCGCCAGAGAAAGCCAGCCAGGTCCTCCAGCACCCGCTCTCTCAGGGCTAGCGTGTCTAGGAAATTCTTAAAAAACCTGATAAGCATGTTTTTTGAACTCTATATCCAGTCATTTATTTTCCTCCATTTCTTTTATTTGTGATCTGTTCATCTCTGCATTTTCGCTGCTTCCCTGAGTTGATAGAGTAGCTTTGTGTGCTAGGTGTCCTATATGGCTGAGTAGCTCTGCCTCCCTAGGTACCTGAGGTGGAATTTCTTGGTGCACCCCTTTGTGGACTGTGTGTCCAGTCTTGTTGTAGTTAAGTCTTGATTGTTGTTGGTATCAGTCTGGGGAACTGACCTGCAAGCCAATTGGTTATGAGGATCAGCTGTGTCAGTGCCGGGAGAACTGTGCTGCAGTCAGTCTTATGATACAAGACTTGCAAAACTGCAAATGCCTCTGTGTTCAGCTTGGATGAGGCGGAGTATCAGGACTGAGCAGACAGCCTTGGCTTCTCATCAGCCCTATCCTACGTGGCCACTGGATCCCTCAGTAATAGCTGCAGCCCTCTCCATGTGCACTCACACTCATGCATCTCCAGACCTCTGCCTTACCAGCTCCCCTGAGTTTCCGTGGGCTCCGGGGACCCGTATGAGTCTGTGTCCCCAGGGTCTCAGCCAAAACTGGGGTTCAGTGCAGTCAGAACTGGATTGCAGTGCAGTTGGGAGATTCTGTCTTCCTTCTGCTAGAGAAAGCTAGTGGCACAATCAGCAGTCATTCCTCTCTGTGTGCACTTGCACGCGCCTCCACGCCTCTGCTTTTCGTGGCTCCCCTAAGTTTTTGTGCACTCCTCCCTTTTCATGACTGCTCCCCTTAAGATATATCCCCTGAAACTGAAGTTCAGTGCAGTTGGAACTGGGGTTCAGTGCAATTGGAAGTTTCCATCTCCCTCCTGCTAGAGTAAGCCAGCCAGGCACTCTGCCGCCCATCCTCTCTACATGGGTTTCTTTGTACCTCAGCTTTTTGCAGCTCCTCTTGAGTCTCCGTGAAACCCTCTCTTTCCTTCCAGTTGTAGAATTTCCACTCAGCCAGCTTTCCTGTTGTTCTGGATGATGTCCATTCTGTATTTTAGTTGTAGTTTTGAAATTGTTGTGTGTGGCAGCAGTTTAGGTATTCACCTGTGCCACCATCTTGGTTTTTTTCTCAATGTGTGTGCCTCTGACCAGGAATCGAACCTCGACAGTCCACAAACCTATGCTCTAACCACTGAGCAACAGGCCAGTGATTTACTAAATATATATTAAATCTTTATTGTTGAAAGTATTATAACATTTTTCCCTCTTTATTCCCCATTAACTTACTTTAGCTACCAACCCTGCCCAGGCCTTCACCACCTATTTTCTGTGTCCAGGGGTTATGTATATATGCATACAAGTTCTTTGGTTGATCTCTGCCCTCCCACCACTTTCCCTCTGAAATTCAATAGTTTGTTCTATGCTTCTATATCTCTGGATCTATTTTGTTCAGTTTATTTTCTTTATTAGTTTCCACAGATGAGTGAAATCATGTAATACTTGTCTTTCTCTGACAAGTATTTTGCTTAGCATAATATTCTCCATGTCCTTCCATACTGTCTTAAAGGGTAAGAGATCCTTCTTTTATACTGCTGCATAATATTCCATGATGTAAATATACCACAGCTATTTTATTCACTCATCTACTGAGGGGCACTTTGGTTGTTTTCGTATCTTGGCTATTGTAAATTGTGCTGCAATAAACATAGGGATGCATATATTCTGATTGGTGCTTCAGATTTCTTAGGATATATTCCTACAAGTGGGATCACTGGGCCAAATAGCAGATCTACATTTCATTTTTTTGAGGAAACTCCATAGTTTTTCACAATGGCTACACTAGTCTACATTCCCACAAGCAGTGTTAATTCTCCACAGCCTTGTCAGAACTTGTCACTTGTTGATGGTAACCACTGTGACTGGTATGAGGTGATACCTCATTGTCATTTTAATTTGCATCTCTCTGATGATCAGTGACATTTAGCTTTTCTTGTCTCTTGGCCATCTGTATGTCCTCTTTGGAGAAGTATCTATTTAGGTCCTTTGCCCATTTTTAAATTGGATTGTCTTCTCTTTGTTAAGTTGTATGATGAGTTCTTAATATATTTTGGATATTAACCCTTTATCAGATATATCATTGCTAAAGGTGTCCTCCAATATAGTGGGCTCCCTTTTCTTTTTGTTAATGGTTTCTTTTGCAGTGTAGCAACTTTTTATTTTGATGTATCCATTTATTTTCTCCTTAGTTTTCCTTTGTTCTAGGAGATTTATCTGTACATGTTGCTGCAAGAGATGTCTTAGATTTTGCTGCATATGCTTTCTTCTAGGATTTTTATGGTTTCATGACTTACATTTATTTTAATTTTATTCTTGTATATAGTGTAAGTTGGTGGTCTAGTTTCATTTTTTGTATGTGCCTGTCCAATTTTCCCAACACCATTTATTGCAGAGACTGACTTGACTCCATTGTATGTTCTTGCCACCTTTGTCAAATATTGAGTGTAATGGACTGGGTCAATTTTTGGAGTCTCTGTTCTATTCCATTGATATATACACCTGCTCCTATGCCAGAACCAAGCTGTTTTGAGTACAGTGGCCTTGTAGTTTAACTTGATAACTGGTATTGTGATTCCTCCAACTTTGTTCTTATTTCTCAATATTGCTGTGGCTTTTTTGGGGGGGAGGTCTTTTTTCTGGTTTCATACAAATTTTTGGAGTATTTATTATAGGTCTGTGAAATATGCTGTTGGTACTTTCATAGTGATTGCACTAAATCTGTAGAATGTTTTGAGTAGTATGGACATTTTAATGATGTTAATTCTACCAATCCATAAACACAGAATATTGTTCCACTTGTTTATATATTCCTCTATTTCTTTTATAATGTTTTATAGTTTTCTGAGTACAGGTCTTTTACCTTCTTGGTTAAGTTTATTAGTAAGTATCTTAATATTTTGTTGTTGCAATAGTAAATGGGATTGTTTAGTTTCTCTGTTTTTTTAGTGTATAAAAATGCCACAAATTACTGGATATTAATTTTGTATCCCTGCTACATTGCCAATTCATTTATTAAATCATTTTTTTTGTGTGTGAAATCTTTAGGGTTTACTATATACAATATCAAGACATGTGCAAATAATGAGAGTTTTACTTCCTCTTTTCCAATTTAGATGCTATTTATTTATTGTCTGTTTTCTGTAGTAGCACTTCTATTATTGTGTTGAAAGGAGTGGTGAAAGCAGCAATCTCTGTCTTGTTCCTATTCTTAGGAGAAATGCTTTTAGTTTTTGCCCATTAAGTATGGTATTGGCTGTAGATTTGTCATTATTGACCTTTATTATATTGAAATGATTCCTCTGTCTCCACTTTGCTGAGAATTTTTATTAAAAATGGGTTTTGGAGAGAAACCAAGATGGCGGCATAGGTAAACACCTAAACTTGCCTCACACAACTTCAAAACTACAACTAAAAGACAAAACAGATATCATCCAGAATCACAGAAAGGCTGGCTGAGTGGAAATTCTACTAGAAGGGAAGAGAAAAGCACACTGAGGAGGTGTGAAAGGCAGAGGTATGGAGTCATGCACATGACACACTTGTGGAGAGAACTGGCAACTAAGTACACGGCTGGCTTTCTCAATCAGGAGGAAGACAAAAGCTTCTGACTGCTCTGAACTCCAGTTCTGGGCAAGACTCTGGGGACCTAGCCTCATACGGGAAGAAACTGGACTGTCTGGCAGCAGGCAGAACTCCAAGATGAAGCTACAGGGTTAAAATCAAGATTTCAGCAGGGCTGGTTCCTTCAGGAAGCTCTCAGGCAGAATGTTTCCTTGCCTTTGTCAGTTTCTAAAGGCTGCCTGCATTATTTGATTCATGGCCTCTTCCTCCATCTTCAAAGCCAATATTGTAGTCACATCTTTACTGACTATGCTCCCATCATTTCCTTTTATTATTATTATTGTTGAAGCATTACATATGACCCCATTTTTCTCCCTCTGACCCTCCAGCCAGTCCCCATCTCTTTTTCCCTATCCCCATCTTAGGCCTTTAGTACCTTATTGTCTGTGTTCATGGGTTATCTATATATGCATTCAAGGTCTTTGATAGATTACCTCCCACCTACCCACCCTCCCCTGCCTCCTGCCAAGATTCCGCACTCTGTTCCATGCTTCCATGTCTCTGGATCCACTCATCAGTTTATTTTATTATAGATTCCACATGAGTGTGATCATATGATACTGGTCTTTCTCTGACTTATTTCACCTAGCATGATACTCTCCAGGTCTCTCCATGCTATCTCAATGGGTAACAGATTCTTCCTTTTTACTGCTGCATAGTATGCCATGGTATAAATTTTCCACAGCTTTTTTATCTACTCATCCACTGATGGGCACTTGGGCTTTTTCCAGATCTTAGCTATTGTAGGTTGTGCTGCTATGAACATAGAGGTGCATAAATTCTTTCTGATTGGTGTTTTGGGTTTCTTAGGATATATTCCTACAAGGGGATCACTGGGTCAAGTGGCAGGTCCATATTTAATTGAGGAAACTCTATACTCTTTTCCTTTATGGTTGCATCAGTCTTCATTCCCACAATGTATTAGGACGCCCTTTTCTCCACATCCTCTCCAGCACTTGTCTTATGTTGATGATAGCCATTCAGACAGGTGTAAGGTGATACTTCATGGTTGTTTTGATTTGCCTCTCTTGGATGACCAGTGACTTTGAGCATTTTTTTGCTATCTCTTGGCTATCTGTATGCCCTCTTCAGAGAACTATTTAGGTCCTTTGCCCATTTTTAAATTGGATTGTCTTCCTTTTGTTAAGTTGTATGGGTTCCTTATATATTTGGTTTTTTGTTGCTGCTATTGTTTGTTGTTTTTGGAGAATATATTTGCATTTTATTTTGACTTATTTTTTATTGTTTAAAGTATTACCAATAGTAATGTCTCCTTTTTCTTCCCACTGACCTCTCCCCTGCCTCCCCTAACTCATAACACATGCCCTCACCCCTCCCCAGTGTATTATATCCACTGCTTATGTTTATATGCATGCATAACGTCCTTTGGTTGGTATATTTCCCTTCCTACCCTCCTCTTACATTTTGGATATTAACCCTTTATTAGATGTTTCATTGACAAATATATTCTCCCATACAGTGGGCTTTTTGTCTTATTGATGGTTTCTTTTGCAATTTAGTTTTTGATGAGAAGTCAGGTGTCAGCCTTATGGAGCTCTTTGTAGGTAACAATTTGCTTTTCCCTTGCTGCCTTTAATATTCTTTGTCTTTATTTTGGGTATTTTAATTATGATGTGTCTGGGAATCGGCCTGTTTGGGTTCTTTTTGCTTGGGACTCTGTGCCTCATGGACTTGTGTGACTTTTTTAGCAGGTTAGGGAAACTTTTTGCCATTATTTCTACAAATACATTTGCTCTCCTATCTCCCTTTCTGCCTCTTCTGGCACACCTGCTATTCAAATATTGTTTCACATTGTCTCAGTTCCCTTAGCTGTCTTCCTGGTTTTTCATTGTTTTTCCTTTTGGTTTTCTAATTTTTCCAACCCTGTCTTCTAATTCACTGATTCGATTTTCAGCTTCCCCTAATCTGCTGTACATTCCTTTCAATGTGTTATTTGTGCTATGTCATTCTTTCTGTTTTCATAGTTACTATTTCTCATCCTGTTGAGCACCTTTACCATTATTATTATGAACACTATACAGATAAATTTATCTCCATTTCATTTATCTCTTCTCTGGTGAATTCTCGTCCTTTCATTTGGGGGCTGTGTGTTTCCTCAGTTTGGCTGCCTGTTTGGGTTTCTGATTATGTATTAGGTAGAACTGCTATGCCTCTTAATCTTTGTCAAAAGCTGTTTCTGACTGGTTAGATCAGGCAAAGCCTCCAGAGACCACCTCTGTCTCCAAACTAATAGGATTCTGTCTTGAATAGCCTTCAATCATCCATGGGCATGGTGAGCATTTTTTAAAATAGGATGAAACAATTGTTTTTGCCTGGAGGCTAATTATTATTCTCATTCTGCTAATGGGCCTTAGATAATCCACACATCAGGCAATGTGTTTCCCAGTAGGGTGGGTCAACTGCCTCCCCCTCCAGGCAACACTGTCTGAATAATAAATGTCAGCATAAGATGACCTCTTCAGCATGAGGAAATGACTCAGCACAGAAAGCTGGGATATCTGCCTTCTGAGCTCTAACTGGAGTTCCCTCACACAGCTCCATACACTTTGCCCTCCCTCTGATGGAGCACAAGGGGAGTGGCTCCACAGGGAATTTTGTGCATTGGCCCTTTAATAGGGTGCCTGAATTTCCAGCCAGCTCTTCCTGGAAGACAGAAACCCTGCTGCTTTTCACAGCCAGATGTTATGTGGGTACCTTTCTCAGTTCTAGTGCTCTCTGCTGGGGGGCCCAGCTTATGCAGCACCACTTACCCTCTTACTTTTTGTGCTTCCCAAGACACACAGCCTTATCATATCTTTCATCAGTGGCTTCTTCATAGATGGTGTTTTCTCTAACACAGTATTCAGCAAACTCATTTGTCAACAGAGCCAAATATCAACAGTACAACGATTAAAATTTCTTTTGAGAGACACATTTTTTAAACTTAAATTTCTTCTAATGCCACTTTTTCAAAATAGACTTGCCTAGGCCATGGTATTTTGTGAAAAGAGCCACAATGAAGGGGCCAAAGAGCAGCATGTGGCTCATGAGCTGCAGTTTGCAGACCATGGCTCTAACACATTACATCCTGTTGAAAAGTAGCATTTGACTCCCCCTTAGTGCCCAGCACAGAGTGTTTCCCATAAAATGCTCAATGATATGTGCCTTGGTTCTTTTATGATCTTTACCAATAACTGCACAATATACTATAATCACATCTGAGTAGTTCATAGCTAATGAAGCTATACTAATTTTCCAGGCATTAGTGACCTTCAATGACATGCATGTAACCTCTATTCAGGAAAAATGAGGGCAGTTGCACTTACCCAGAGGACCCTATACTGAGAAATAATCCTGAAGTCCTTCAGGCTTCTCATCTCACAGGATAAAGCCTTTCCTCTCCTCTCTATGGGGATCTGGAGCTTCCCTCATTCTGTCCTTTCTCTCAAACAGCTCTGTAGGGCACTCCCTCTCCTTCCTGAATCCCTGTTGTGTTTTTGTCTCACTTTCTCCTATCTGGCATTTTTTGTCTCCTTAGAGCATTTTGAGTAATAAATATATTCTGCCTCAAAATGGCTCAGAGGTCAAGAATTTATTGGAAGGAAATGAAATTTTCTTGTAAGAACCCCATAAAAAGTAAATTGGTAAGTAGATAAAAGTGATAGGTGATTAGAAAGACCCACTAGATGTGACATTTCAGGCCAAAATAAAGCAGCAGCCATGTGATGATGATGATAATGATGATGAAAATAGCTAATACTCACTGAATGTTTTTAAGGTGCCAGGCATTATAAGCATTTTATACCAACTAACTCATTTAATCTTCATAATAATCCTGTGAAATAGGTGTTATCACCATTTTACAGATAAGAAACTGAGGCATGGTGCAGTGAAGTAATTATGTCCAACACCATACAAAGCCATTACAATACAACTTGGAAATATATCCAGAAAACATGGCTCCAGAGCCAATGTTCTTCACACACACATAGACCTGTATATGTACACACACTTTTGAGCTCTTGAAGGATATGGAGTGTGCCTTATTTATCTGCCCCATAGTTGATGCTCAAGGAATGGCTAAAAGACGTAACTGAACATGATTCTGTATCAGTGACCATAACATCATTATGATCTCAGCCTTGCCTTTTAACATAACAAGATAATGTACAAATTGCTTTCTTAAAACCTCTATTTTTATGTAAAATTCTGGCTTTCTTCTCCTAGTTATCACTGTAAAAGCATTTTAAATAAAAAATTGTCAATCATTATCATTTATATGCTTGTTTTTTTAATTTTACTTCTTAATCATTATTGTTGAAAGAAATATAGATGTCCCCCTTCCTCCCCCCATTAACCCCCTCCACCCTGCTCCCAGCTCTTGGTTCCTCCCCAGGCTTTTCCCACACTATTGTCTGTCCTTGGGCTATGCATATATGTATGTAAGTTCATTGGTTAATCTCTTCCCACCCCATTTCTTTCTGAAATATGCCAGTCTGTTGTATTCTTCTTTTGAAATGTCAATGTATGGGTATTTGGATGAATTCTCTCATAAAATAACAAGGTGACATAAAAGTATTTGTAGTGAAGGCAAATAAATCCAGGGAATTAAAGGACTACTTCATTTGTGCAGTACCAGTGCTTGAGAGTACAGAAAGACAATAGAGAATGGAAGAAACAGAAAGTTACTGGCATTATTTCAAACTATATATTATTTAGTGGCTAGTCTACCCATAATTACAATATTTCTTTATCTTTGATACAATGCCATGGTTCCTTAATTATCCCTCAAAGATCCTTCAACATTCCCTAGAATATCAAAATCTCACAAAAATCAAAGAAAAGATAAATCTCCTCTTAATATTAAAAATTCTCCATCTCATTCCAAACCCACAATCTCTTTAGAATTGCTAAGGAATGTGCCTTTACCTCTTGATTTTCAGTTAAAAGTAGCACGTATATTACAGCAGTATTTTATCTAAAGTCTAAAACCCTATTACACACCTCACATCAGAATTATTATATCAAGATATACTATTCTGGTTTAAAATAATTTATTTTTTACAATTATCAGATGCCATAGAGAACATAATCTGAACTATAACTATATAATCTGCCCTTTATTTCCAACAGTGTCCACACAATCCTAACCACTGACCTATGTTATCCTTCTAGTCACAAGATAGGAAACCATGGGGATAAGTAAGACTATTCCATCTCTTATATAATTCTTATATAATATTTGAAGCCATGCTCCTTATAAACCATAGTTATCAATCAAAGTTCATTGTAGAAAACAAAAATTCTGATTTCAAGACATACATTATAGAAAATTGATGCTTTCAAAATTGGTAGATAGGTTGGAGAAGTAATGGAGACAGCCATGGACTATTAATTTCAAGATAAACCTCTAAAACTATGATTCAGGGAGGGAGAAATGACTGCTGCTATTACTAGTGATGCTGCCAACAGTAATACCCCAAATCCATAATACATGAAACTAGACACTAGATCAGCAAATATAACAGAAATTGCTGGTCCTCTTTGCCTACAATAACCCCCAGACTGTGTGTGCTTGCAGTTTCATACTTAGTCCTCATCCTTTAGAATTCTAATTAAAAAGTATATTCATCCTGGCTAGTGTGGCTCAGTGATTGAGCATCAATCCGTGAACCAGGAGGTCATGGTTCAATTCCTGGTCAGGACACATGCCCGAATTGTGGGCTCAAACCCCATTAGGGGGTATGGAGGAGGTAGCAGATCAATGATTCGCTCCCATTATTGATATCTCTCTCCCTCTCTCCCTTCTTCTCTCTGAAATTAATCTAAAAACTATAAAATTTTAAAACCATATCCACAGTGAATCTTGCTCTGATCCCTCATAGTATGCTGTATCTTGATTATGTTCTCACAAGTACTTGTTAAAAATTTAAATGTGTGAATTAATCCAGTGGAGATGGACTATGAAATGTCCTTACCAACCAATGAAATTCTTAGCACAGAGATTAGGCAGTTTTACTTTTTTAACATATATGTTTTATTGATTTCAGAAAGGGAAAGGAAGAGATAGAAATATCAATGATGAAAGTTCCTGATCGGCTGCCTCCTGCGTGCCCCCTATTGGGGATTTAGTCTGAAACCTAGGCATATGCCCTGACTGGGTATCGGACCATGACCTCCCGGCTCACAGGCTGACAATCAATCATTGAGCAACACTGGCCAGGCCAGTTTTTCTTTAGGTTTGCTAGTTTCCCACTAAAGGCTGTTGTCAGTCTGATCTTAATTCATCAACAGGAAAGTAGTAGAAAGTTTTACAAGACATATCAGTGTCACTGTGAGTTTATTATATACAACTGATTTTATTAGAGATCAAGAATTTCATTCACACCACTTTTTATTTCTTTTGCATACTTAATTTTCATCTTTATAACATTTACTCAATCCACTGAGTGACTAAGTGTCTTCCCATGCCCATTAACTAGATAATTTCTATGTAGGACTTAAGTAAAATTACAAGCTACTGCTATTAAGAAATGCATATTTGTTTATAATATGCTTGTTTGCTCTCCAGTAAAACTGTTTACAAATGGCATCACTGTAAAGATTTACACATAATTCCTACATCCTTCAGATTGTTCTAGCATTAGTACACAGGTTGTTCCAGACATTCCATGTCTAAGAAAATAAGAGTTCTTAGTGAACACTTTGTTACATTTCTTATATAAGCTTTCTCTGCAGTGTGGGTTCTTTGATGTAGAATGAGGAATGCACTTTAACTAAAGGACTTGCCACAACTTTATATTCATAGTTTGTCTCTCTTGCACATGTTTGTACATATTTCATAAGGGATTCATATTGTCAAGTCTTCCCCATATTTGTTATTACATATACAGAACAGTAAATGCAGTGTGAATTTACTTATTGAAGAATTAATACTGGCTAAAGGCATTCTCATATTTATTGCTTTCATATGGTCTCTCCTCAGTATGAACTCTGGATAGTATGGCTTGTACCATTGCTAAAGACCTTTCTGTAATCACTACCTCTCATAATACTTTTCTCCAATATAGATTTTCTGATACTGAATCAGAAAGGATCAATGGCTGAAATGTATATGAAAAACAATGCATTCATACAGTTTCTCTCATATATGATTTTTCACACATATAGTGATTTATATAGCCCAAAGGTTTTTCCACACTTAGGGCACTACTGAGTTTCTCTCCATTATGTATCCTCTGATGGGCAGTAAGATTTGAGCCTTTGCTAAAAGCTTTTCCACATTCATTACATTTGTATGGCTTTTCTCCAGTATGAATTCTCTGATGTACATTAAGGTTTGAACTACAACTGAAGGTCTTTCCACATTTAATACATTCATAGGGTTTCTCTCCAGTATGAATTCTGTGATGTTGAAGCAGAGATGACCTATGACTGAAGGCTTTCCCACATATATTGCATTCATAAGGTTTCAATCTAATGTGATTTCTCAAATGCATATTCAGTGATTCAGGCTGGTTGAAGGATTTCCTGCATTTATGACATTCAAAGGGTTTTTCTTCAGTATGAATACTCTTATGCTGAATAAGAAATGAGAGGCTACTAAAGACTTTCAGACATTTGTTGCATTCAAATTGTTTCTCTATAGTGTGAATTTTTTGATGTCGAGTAAGGTGTGAGCTACAGCAAAAGGCTTTTCCACATTCACTACATTCATAAGGTTTCTCTCCAGTATGAATTTTCTGATGGTGAATGAGAGATGACCTATGAATGAAGGCCTTCTCACATATTTGACACTCATAGAGTTTTTCTTGAGTATGAATTCTCAGATGCTCAATGAGATGTGAAACACGACTAAAAGACTTTCCACAGTTCATACATTCATATGGTTTCTCTCCAGTGTGAGTGCTTTGATGATTAGTAAGTGATGAGACATGGCTAAAGGCCTTCCCACAGTCAATACATTTGTAAGGTTTCTCACCACTATGGCTTATCTGATGGCGAGTAAGGGATGAGCCATGGCTAAAAGTCTTCCCACATTCATGACATTTATAAGGTTTCTCTCCTGTATGAATTCTCCAGTGGCGATTAAGAATTGATTGTTTGCCAAAGGCTTTCCCACATTCACTGCATGTATAGATTTTCTCTCTATTGTAAGTCTGGTGAAGGGTAAGAGATTTGCTCTGGCTGAAGGCTGCCACACTTGCATTAGAATTCAAAAGTTTCTTTCCACCATTAATATTCTCACTTTTTATAAATGACTTTTTCGGTAAGGTCTTCTTAAATATATCATGTTTATGTGATTTCCCTTCAGCAGAAATTCTCTGTAGTTCAGAAAGAATAGACTTTAAATTTAAATAGAAAATACTTATAAATGTATTTATAAACACATTCCCCTGGACTTTCTCTCTAAAGGTGAAGGTCACTGATCTAAAATGTTCTACCTAATTTGCATGCTTTCCCTCCAATTTCTCTATATAATCCTAGGCCTTGTTAAAATATTAAAATTCACAACTTTGTTTTATCATTTTTCTATTATTACCGTTTGGGGTGAGTCATCCTCGTAAATATCCTCCTTTGCTGATAATTCTTTGTTTTCCCATCTTAATTTCCAATCTGCAATATATCAAGAAAGCAAAGCACTTCTTTTACGTACTTCTTGGAAAGAAACTTCTGTGATAGAAAAAGAATTGGATAAAAAATAAAGTCCCACCCACTCACCTGTTCGAAAACACATAGCTCTGACAACTTTCATACATTCAATTATTTCTGAAAAAAGCTAAAGCAGAGCACAGAAAATACAGACAGCTCAGAAAGGCAGGAACAGAGTACAATAAAGGACTGGGGTTAATTAAGGGCAATCAGTATCTTGGAAAAAATGAAACTGTCAAGCCGAATACGCAGAAGGCATTCTGGAATCCAAGCCAGTATTTTGTGCCTATATTTATGTGCAAGAACACATTCAATCTCAGAGCCTTGGTTCTACAATCTTTAATCAAATCTCAATTTGCTGTCATATTAGTATGCTTAAAATGCAGAATTTGCAGTGTTGCATTAAATAGTTACAATGACAACAAAATAATCTAAATATACTTTATGGCTCACAAAACTTTAGGCTTTTGTGAGTTATATAGTATCTATGTAAAATTATTAATTTTCTTGGACATTAGAAAATATTGTTCTTAGAAACTTCCTTATACATTCTTTATTTCCTCTAACACTTATGTTCATATTTGATCTCTGAAGTTCAGCCTTAGTGGAAAAATGATTGTCTATCTAATTGACAGCTTTTCTTAACATAAAGCCATCAGTATATTTTCCCTTAAATGGACTTAAAAAGAATAATTTGCCTCCACTTTTAAATTTTATTTATTATTATTAAATATATTTTTATTGATTTCAGATGAAGGGAGAGGGAGAGACAGAAACATCAATGATAAAGAGTAAATCACTAATCTGCCACCTCCTGAATACCCCACACTAGGGATCAAGTCCGCCACCTGGGCATGTGCCCTGACCAGAAATCAAACTGTGACCTCCTGGTTCATAGGTTGACGCTCAAACACTGAGCCACACCAGTCTGGCAAAAACCTCCACTTTTGATTAGATGACATGAATAATACAGAAAGATAATTTTGGATGGAGAACGGTCATTCTGAAATCTAAGCTTAAAGATTCCTCAATTTTTATATTTGGGAATCTCTGAAGACAGTCTCCCTAAGATTTCCTAAAATGCCCCCACACATGCACACTTTTTACAAGCATCTTTAACAAAGATCTATTTTGCCTGATTTCACCATGATTTACCTAGAAACACACCTTTTCTCAGTTTTTTCTCCACCATCCAAGGTTCTTTCCCGTCCTCCAATAAAGTGATCACATATGGCTTAGGTATCGAAAGACCTGCTTACAGGAAAAATATAGAATTTGTTTAAACTGTGGTCCTCATGGGGTGATGCATCATCACAAAAGGGACCAAAGGACGGTTTAAAGAATGTTCCCTGAAAGGGGAGATAAGCTTCAGGCAGAATACAACAGACTACACATTTCCTTGGGAACATAAAAGAAAAATTCAGCCATTTACTCAGGAAGATTTCCATTAATTCAGAGTGGTGAAAGAAGAGAAAGAAGAGGAAGGAAGAGAGGGAGGGAGGGAGGAAAGGAGGGAGGAAGGGAGGAAGAAAAGGAAAGGAAAGGGAAGGGAAGAGAAGGGAAGGGAAGGGAAGGGAAGGGAA
>JAAGEH010000452.1:30988773-31048461 GCA_011751065.1 Lasiurus cinereus | reverse complement strand
AGGGAGGGAGGGAGGGAAGAAGGGAGGAAGGAAAGGAAAGGAAAGGAAAGGAAAGGAAAGGAAGGAAAGAAAGGAAGGAAAAGAAGGAAGGAAAAGAAGGAAGGAAAGGGAAGAAAGGAAGGAGAGGGAAGAAAGGAAAGGAAAGGAAGGAAGGAAAGGAAGGAAGAGAAGGAAGGAAGGAAGGAAGGAAGGAAGGAAGGAAGGAAATCTCCCCTGTTGATGTGGAAGTGGAAATAAGCAAATTATAATATGCTTACCTAGAGAAATCAGGTTCTCATAATTCTGGACCATCACATCCTTGTATAAATCCCTCTGAACAGAATCTAGCCATCCCCACTCTTCATGAGAGAAGTCTATGGCCACATCACTAAATGTTACCTGAAACAGCAAACACATTTAGGCTCAATTATAATCCAGACCTCTTCTGTCACTGGAAAAAGGTAAAGTTACCCTGTTTGGAGAAGAGAACAAAATGCAGAGATTATGATAGTAATTAGAAATCTGATATAAGTAAACTAATAATTAGGTAATTACATTTTTGGCATTGTAGTACAGTAAGAGTGAAACAAATATAAGAACTTTGCTTCAGGAGGGTTAAATTTTTCAAAGGGAATAGAATTATAATTTTTTAAAAATCAGCATTCAACATTTAACAGAAATTAGTCAAATTGTGTTCTTTGTTGTCATTTTTTAAAAATATACTTTTATAGACTTTGGAGAGAAGGGAGAGGGACAAAGAGATAGAAACATCAATGATAATACAGAATTATTGATGGGTTTCCTCCTGTACTCTCCAACTAGGGATTGAGCCTGTGTCCTAACCGGGAATCAAACTGTGACCTCTTGGTTCCTACGTCGACACTTCAACCACTGAACAATGCTGGTTGGGCTCAAAGTTGTGTTTTTTATAACCTACATGCTAGGTAAATAAAAATGCTAAGAGTAGACATATACATAACTAATTTATAAACAAACAAAAAACACTTATGGTATACTTAACCCTTGTATTGATCATCCATTTGTAATTAAAATAATTTAGGACTCATTGTGCAAGAAGAGTGAAGGATGGTTTCATGCCATAGGTAGTCCTTAAATAGAATCTTAAAGTAAGGTTAAAGAATAACATTTCATGGAAAATATTCTAAGGAAATAGATTTCTTCTCAGAAACAGTGATCATTCATGGTGGTATTAAAATAGCAAAACATTAGAAAAATTTTAAATGTTTATTATTATTATGCTTACTGGTTAGTCAAATTATAACATATGTCAAAAAATGTATGTATTTAAAATGGCATTATTAATATCTTTCATTGGTCAAATAAACATTGTTTGGCGATGGTAAATTTTTCACTCCGTGAGTGGCTGATTCAGTATTCTATTCCTGAGAACCAAAACAGTGGTATAAGTACTTGCTGCCTCCCACAACCACATCAAAATTACAACTAAAATACAGAACAACTGCCAAAACCAGTTTGGTTCAGTGGATAGAGTGTCGGCCTACAGACTGAAAGGTCTCAGGTTCAATTTGGGTCAAGGGCATGTACCTTGGTTGCAGGACATCCCCAGCAGGGGGCATGCAGGAGGCAGTTGATCGATGTTTCTCTTTCATCGATGTTTCTAACTTTCTATCCCTCTCCCTTCCTCTCTGTAAAAAATCAATAAAATATATTTTAAAAAAGAAAAAGAAAACAGAACCACCTAAAAGCTGGCTGAATGGAAGTCCCACAACTAGAGAAGTAAATAAGAAAGCACGTTGAGACTAGTAGAAGGGGGAGAGGCTCAGATCAGGCTCGTCAGGCACCCACGGGGGACATTTTTTTTAACCCAGAGGGAGATTGTCCCTGAGGAGGCTATGAGAAGCAAGAGGTCCCAGCCCCACACCAGACCACCTGCCCAGGGCCCCAGAGCTAGCAAGAGAAATCCCCATAACTATGGGCTGTAAAAACCAGCGGGGAATGGAACTGAGGGACATGAAGGCTACCCAAGACCCAGCTATCCCACTTAAAGGGCCAGGCACAAACTTATTCAAACTTGTTTCCTCTGAGCTCCAGTGCCAGGAGGCTTAGGGGACCCAGACACATATGGGGAGGAACTGGATTGTCTGGCATTGGGGCAGGAACTCAGGGGCAGCTTTCTATCAGACAAAAGTGCTTCCAGAGGTCATGGTTTCTATGGCAAGACATCTCCTGTCCCAGGGCTGACAGGAAACCCATCTCTGAGTCCCCATCAACCTGAAGCACACTGTTGCCATGCCATGATAATTCCCTGAAATCTTGCCCCATCCAATTTGCAGCCCCACCCAAGTTTTTTGCAGCAGTTTTTCCATATGAATGGCCTGTTCAGGCTTCACACTTTGCTAAAATCTCTCAAACAAGCAGCAGCTACTGTTAGCATGCCCCAAACCTATC
This sequence comes from Lasiurus cinereus, assembly GCA_011751065.1. Classification (NCBI taxonomy): domain Eukaryota; kingdom Metazoa; phylum Chordata; class Mammalia; order Chiroptera; family Vespertilionidae; genus Lasiurus; species Lasiurus cinereus. The sequence continues at coordinate 31,046,052 of JAAGEH010000452.1, read as the reverse complement.
CATAAACGGCCCAAGACACAGTGCAGGCCTGCCTTGGTTCATAATTGGGCCTCGCTTGGGCACTTCTAAACCCAATACAAATAGAAGAAATCTGCAGATCTTTCTATAGCTCCTGCCAGCTCCAACATTGGCTGATTTTGCATCTCCCTAGAAATCCAAGAACCAGTGTACCTGGTAATCAGCTTCAGACCATACCAGATTACAACTCTACACTTCCACAAGCAATACAATGAAGGGGCAGACTCAGTGAGCACCATCACCCTATTGAAGCAAGTCCTGCCTCACAGGGGTGTTTCCTGCACAGCAGCTCTCCCACTGTAGTCACAGCTGGTCCTCACAGCCAATTGATCTGAAGGTGAATTCCTCCCAGTGACATCAACAGTAATCAATTCTCAACTACAACAAAACTGTGCACAGCCCAAAGAGGGTACACCTACAGTGCCCAGCTCAGAAGACTGGGAAGGCTGAGCCACTGGGCTCTATGAAACACCTACTACACAAGGCCACTCTACCAACTCCAGGAAACATTGCAGCTCTACCTAATATATAGAAACAAACACAGGGAAGCAGCCAAATTGTGGAGATAAAGAAACATGGCACAAATGAAAGAAATAGAAAAAAGCAGAGTTTAAAACCATGGTTATAAGGTTACTCAAGGATTTTCATGAAATCTTCAAGGGACTTAATAAGACTTTTAAGGATCTTGGTGAGAATGCCAAAGACATGGAAAAGGACCAGTCAGAAATTAAGCATATACTAACTGAAATAAAGAATAATTTACAGGGATTCAACAGTACAATAAAGGATTCGAGAATCAAATAAATGATCTGAAATATGAGGAAGCAAAAAACACACAATCAGAAGAGCAAAAAGAAAAAGGAATCCAAAAATATGAAGATAATGTAAGGAATCTCTGGGACAAGTTCAAGTGTACCAATATTTGCATTATGAGGGTGCCAGAAGAAGAGAGCAAGATATTAAAAACCTATTTCAAGAAATAATGACAGAAAACTTCCCCTACCTGGTGAAAGAACTAGACTTACAAGTCTAGGAAGTGCAGAGTTCCAAACAAGAGGAACCCAAAAAGGCCCACACCAAAGACACATCATAATCAAAATGTCAAGGGTTAAAGATAAAGAGAGAATTTTAAAAGGAACAAGAGAAAAAACAGTTAATTACCTACAAGGGAGCACCCATACGACTATCAGCTGATTTCTCAACAGAAACTATGCAGGCCTCAAGTGAGTGGCAAGAAATATTCAAAGTGATGAATGACAAGGACCTACAACCAAGATTATTCTACTCAGCAAAGCTATCATTTAGCATTGAAGGTCAGATAAAGAGCTCCCCAGACAAGAAAATGCAAAAGGAATTAATCATCACCAAACCAGTATTATCTAAAATGTTTAAGAATATTCTTTAAGAAAAGGAAGAAAAAATATAAAATATGAATAAAATGGCAATAAATACATGTCTATCAAAAATTGAATCTAAAAATCAAAATAAATAAGAAGTAAAAATATATATTCTATTACTTTATTAGGATATTTTGCATGTATGTATGTTCACTAGTGACAATGGTCTTTGGTTTCAAAATGGAATTTACCTTTGTCAGATGTTGGGAAAACAATTAAAAACCATTATCTGCCAAGCAGAAAATCTTCCTACAATGTAAAAAGAAAGAGGTTTATTAAATAAGCATTACCCAGACTGCAATGCACTTCATAGGACATCACTAATGAGTCTTTAACAATAGGAAGAAACCTGACCCTTTTATTTTTTTCATTTTATATTTTTTAAATATATTTTATTGATTTTTTAGAGAGGAAGGGAGAAGGATATAGTTAAAAAAACATTGATGAGAGAGATCAATATGCTACCTCTTGCATCCTCTTACTGGGGATGTGCCTGCAACTAAGGTACATGCCCTTGACCAGAATCGAACCTGGGAACTTTCAGTCCTTAGGACGATGCTCTATCCACTGAGCCAAACCAGTTAGGGCAAATCTGACCCTTTTAAAAAGCCAGGTAGATACAACCAGTACATACATGCTTTCAAAATAAGTAACTTGTCCTCCATTTGCTACATATAGTTCATCCTACATTCACCTGGTACGTTAATTGCCTATACTCTAAAGAAAAATAAAACTTCTTTATTTTTATGACAAGCAGACAGAACTTGAAGCCAAAAGCCTGGGCTAAACTCCCACAGACAGGTAGTTAAGGGTATATCTTCATCTATGTTTGTATTTCAAAGAAATGCATTCAAAGCCCTAAGAAAGACTTTACTTCCTTATAATATTGGCAGAGAGTATTTAGCTTTTAAAAAGATTTATAAGCATCTCAAGGAACAAGGAAAGTATTTTCAATGACAGGTTTTTCTCAAGGAAATATTCTAAGAAAAGGAAGGGGTGCCCAGCTGGTGTGGCCTGGTGCTGAGCATCAACCCATGAATCAGGAGGTCCTAGTTCAATTCCCAATCAGGACACATGCCAGGGTTGTAGGCTTGATGATGTCTCATTGATGTTTCTATCTTCCTCTCTCTTCCTCTCTGAAATCAAGAAATAATGTTTTTAAAAAAAGGAACGGCTTCTTTTTCCCTTTGGCAACAGGGAAAATTCTTTTTTTCCATTTGTATTTACTCTTACCAACACATATTAAGTCATATAACACTGTTTTATTTTACCAATGCAAAGATATTTCATATTTTAAGTTTTGAACACATTGATGAATATCATTGTATTAAAAGTCTAAAGAAAACTCACATAATCTTATTAACTAATACTCTTTGCCCTTTATTTAGATCAGGGTTTCTCAACGTTGGCACTATTGACATTTTAGGCTAGATAATTCTTATGTTGTAGAGAGCTGTCCTGTGCATTTTTGGATATTTAGTAGCATTCCTAGCCTCTACCCATTAGATGCTTAGTAGCACCTTCCCTCCTTCCCCAGAGTTGTGACAACCAAAAATATCTAAATATTATCAAATGTCCCCTATGGGTGGCATCAAGGGGGACAAAATCTCTCATTTGAGAACTGCTGCTTTGGAAAATTTTTGCAATTCCTTGAAAGATGCTCTAAGGCCTCCACCTGTGTTCAGGGTATCTTCTCAGTGTAATTTCACTTCCAGCTCTGCCTCCTGGATACTATGGGCTACCAAAATAGTTCTAGTCTTGCTTCTCTCAGGAGTGCTTCAACTTTCTTCCCCTTCAATTGCATGGGCAGCCTTTGCTATTAATTTATCTTTGTCTTCAAAAGAATTCAGGATATCTGTCCTAGCATCTATCTTAATTTCTTATATTTGGTGCTTTTTCACTAGTCCTGCACTGTTCAATACAGTAGCCACTAGTCATACTTGGCTATTTAAAGTTTTACAAAATTAGCTTCAGGAGCAAGATAGTGAGTGTGTGGAGGTTGAGTGTTCTCTAAAGTGCCCAAAGAGGCCAAAAGAGGAAGAAAAACATCAATGTGAGAGAGAAACATCAATCGGTTACCTCCTGCATGTGGCCCCAATGGGGGTCAAATCTGAAATCTGGCTCTCTTCCTCTGAATCCCAGTGGTCAGACCTGCTCAAATCTCAGCATTTCTCCAGGACCAACCTATCCTGGGATGGGGTGGAATACAACACATTCACCTGTCTACCCAGTCATCATTCTGGTTCCAAGGCTGCATCTCTCCACTAGACTGGTGAGAGGGTTATCAATGTTTTGCTCCTGGGCCTACTTCCAGCTGCGTATTTGAATCCTTTCTCTGTGATGGGACTACTCCCTGACTGCAGTTCTCAATCTCCATGGTCCCTGGGGCCTTGGACAAGTTGTTACTATGTTCAAAAGGTTGCACTGTAGAAAGCTGTCAAGGCAGGCCTCATGGCACTCTCGGCTTTCACCTTTGCTGGGCTTTGTTATTTCAAGTATCACAATGTGAGCAACTGCAAACTGTTGCCATGCTGTGGAAGCTCTGATCTTCTTTACTTAGTACCTTAAAAATTGATTTGCCTCTGCTCTGTTATGCCAGTCATCTCACAATAAGGAGGAAATAACCCTAAGTCCACTGGTGAGATAAACCTGGCTAGTTTTAGAATTTAATCTGTGAGGAAAAAGTTTAAGGGTAATTCTATCCAAGAAATTGTGAGACTGAGTTCCACATTCTGGCAAATGAAGTTGTCTTTCAGCTTCTTAGGAGACTCACAATGTAACTGTACGTTATATATGAGCTTTCCCATTTTAATTTACCAAACTCTTAAAAAGAATTAGCTTTATTACTGTCAATGCCAAATCAAACTTCTATATTTGCCATAGGAGTTATGGAGAAAGGGAAAACTATTAATTCATATGTAAGACTGCAGAAACTTAGGCAGCACTTAATGTTTAAAAACTTCCCCCCTTTGTTCAGTTGATACCACTCACTGATATTATATGTGTTTGGAAAACTTTAAAGTTAGGAAATGCTGATATTTCACTAATTTCTAAATCCTGAGAAAAAGAGCCTGGAGTACTTCTGAATATAGACAAGTTCCATGCAATGAAGAGGTGCCCATGTAGCAGTATCAAAATATTACACATTCTAAACTGAGACTCAAATATTTTCATTTTACATGTCCTGAAATAATATCCACAAATATAAAACTTTAAATAATAAATTGTTATTTTCTGACTGTGAGAATCTCTAATGTGAAATGCATTCTATGAACATAAAGATTTTTTTAAATAAAAATTTTAAAAATAAATAAAATTTTAAAAATTAAAAATTCAGTTCCTCAGTCATTCCAGTCTTAGTTCAAATACTCAATATTCATATGATTTTGGCAATCAGTTCACTTTAGCTTATATTTTTAAAAAATTATTTTCAAATTTAATTATCTAATACTCACAAGAAACCAGACTCTACCCAACATGCACATCTGCCATTCTGTCTCCTGTGCAGGCTTCACCTTCCACCCCGTGATTCTGCCCACCACTGTTTCAGCACTCATTCACTCAACAACTATTCAGTAAGCATTTGTTTTGTGCCAGGTATCATTCTGGGTACTGACCATAAGCCAACAAAAAAAAAAAAGAGGGGGGAAAAAAACACAAAACCCTCACAGTGGCAGGAGATAAACCATGAGCATATGAATATACTAAGCATATACTAGTGAGTGATAAGCCTTATGGAAAACAATAGAACCATGATGGAGGAGTTGAAAGGTGATTGATAACTTTAAATAGGTGTTTAGGCAAGTTATACTGAAAAAATAACCATTGAACAAAAAGATACAAAGAAGGTAAGAATACAAGACTGTGAATATCTGAGGAAAGAATGTTCCAACCAGATAGGACAGCAACTTCTAAGTTATGGAGAAAGTAATCAGTGTATCTGGAGCCCACAGGGAACAAGGAGACAAAGAAAAATAAGATCAGAGAGGTAACAGCCAGTCTAATTACACAAAGTTTTTTAAGTTAGTCTGCTATTCTGAGTTAGACCTAGTGAAGAGTTTTAAAACTGAGGAACAACAGGATTTTATATAATAAGAGTATCATTATGACAGCTGTAATGTGAAGAAACTGAAGAGAGTCAAGGTCAGTAGCAGGAAACTACTGCAATAATCTAGCTTGGACCAGGGTGGCAGTGATGGCAGCAGTGATGGGGTAACTAATGGTCAGATTCTGTATATATCCTGTTTATATTTTAGAACTAACTAAAGTGCCTGAATGTGAGTTACAAGAGAAAGGGAGGAATCAAGGTGACTCCAAACAACTCGACTTAAATAACTGAAAGGACTTACTGTATATACCATTGAGACCAATGATACAGTTTTAACAACCATAAAGCAAATTGCCTAAATTTCCAAATTTGAATTCTAAATTGCAATTTTTAAAAGTTTAGCTCTAGCCAGTTTGGCTCAGTGGATAGAGCGTTGGCCGGAGGACTAAAGGGTCCCAGGTTTGATTTCAGTCAAGGGCATGTACCTCAGTTGCAGTCTCCATCCCCAGCCCTGGTTGGGGTACCTGTGGGAGGCAACAATCACATGTATATTTCTCTTTCTGTATTTCTCCCCCTTCCTTCCACTCTCTCTAAAAAATCAATGGGAAAATATTCTCAGGTAAGGATTAACAACAACAAAAAGTTTGCTCCAGACTCTACAGAGACTTCTAGCAGAAAGCTGGTAGAAAAGAGGAGAAACTTAGAGAAGGTAACACTTTGGAGTTCTTTTTCAGGCTCCATCCTTGGCTACAATGAAAGGAATTACAGATTCAGTCTCTAAATGGACTGTTAGGAGGGAAATGATAGGAGAAGGAAAGCAAACACTCAAGAGTCCTGATAAAAAGGTGTTTCAGGAAGATCTGAGGACTTACCTGGAACATGACTTTGCAATTTCCAGAAGTAAACAGAGTTGTCTTTCTAGGCTCTTGTATAATTGAAGGGCACTGTCCTGAGATGGCAAATTAAGGGCAGGAAAAAGCAGTCATAAAAAAATCGAACTTATCTTGCAGCTCTGTGACACACCTGCATGGAGAAATACAATGGGAATCATTTTCCAGGGCTCCGATCTTCCTCTGAACTAACAGAGTATTCCTTGGCACAAAGTAACTAAGCCATTTACTGGGTTCCACCTGCAAGTAAAGCAACTTTTACATTACCTAAGAGAGAAACTCATAAAACAACAGTCGTAGTCAGATTACATATGAGCTTATTTAATCATCACCACTGCATGGTGAGCATTCACATTATTCCAGATTTTTTTTTAAATATATTTTATTGGTTTTTACAGGGAGATTGAGAAACATCTATCAGCTGCCTCTGCACGCCCCCTACTGGGATGGGATGTGCCCACAACCAAGGTACAAGCCCTTGACCTGAATCGAACCTGGGACCGTGGTGTCCACAGGCCCAAGCTCTATCCATTGAGCAAAACCGGTGAGGCCTAGATTTCTTTTTTTTTTTAAATGACAATTGAAAGGGCTATATTGAAACAATTGTTCAAGGTTACACAACTGGAAAGCGTCAGCTTCATGACTAGATGACAGAAAAATAACTGCATGCCCAGACCGGTTTGGCTCCGTGGATAGAGCGTCGGTCTGCGGTCTGGAAAGTCCCGGGTTCGATCCCGGTCGGGGGCAAGTACCTTGGTTGCGGGCACATCTCCACTGGGGGGCGTGCAGGAGGCGGCTGATCGATGTCTCTCTCTCATCGATGTTTCTGACTTTCTCCCTTCCTCTCTGTGAAAAATCAATAAAATATATATTTTTAAAAATTTTGTTTAAAAAAAAAAAGTAACTGCAGATGGAGTTTCCTTCCAGTCAGTCCTCGATACACTCGCTCGCCCATTTCCTTTTCCCAAGCTCTCAGAGGTGAGCGCCCTCCGGGCACCCTGTTTACAGGGCGAGGCCCAGCGGCCGGAAAGCTAAGGCCCTCGGGGGCTCCCACGGCGGGGCAGACCCTGCGAGCAGCAAGGGCTCGGGCCGTGCTAGCGCCCGGCGCCGGCGCCGGCGCCGGTGCCGGTAGCCTGGGGCCCGCGCCAGCCCCCCGGGGACCCACGCCGGCCCAAATCCCCGTACCGGACGGGCCGGGTCGCCGTGCGGGGACAATGGTGGCCGCCCTCACGGGAACTGCACCGCCGCGTCTTCCCAGCGTCCGGGACGGAGAATTTCGCCTGGCCCGACACTAGCGCGGCGTGGACCGCGAGCGCAGCCTCCAGCCCAGCGACATTGCCCAGACCTCTCCGCGCCTCGGACACTACTAGTTACCGGGGCTGCGCCGGGTCGCCTCCAGCAAAACCTCACTTCCCAGAAGTCTCCGCGGCCGCGCGCGGTCTCCGCGCCCCGCGAGAACACGGCCCGCACGGCGTCGGGCGGCGGGACACGCACGGAGAGAGAAGAAGACGGCGGCCGCGCCTGGGGGCCTCGCTGCCTGCTCCGCGGGGCGCTGTCAGCCTCGTAGCGTGCGAGTCAGAAGACGGCGCTTTTCCCAGAAGAGGATGCGGGCGGAAGGCCTTTGGTCGCTCGCACGTGGGCGCTGCCCGGACGTGGGCCGCCCTCGCGGGCCCAGGACGAGAGCTGGCCTCTTTGGGACACGGTCTTTGTGACGTGCCTAAATACCTAAATACCTAAATACCCTGTTTAAAAACCCTCTCTTCTCCCAAGTCTCCCTCCGGCAAACGCTACATTTCTAGTCTCAATAGGAAAACTTCTGGAAATTTTTTTTCTAAGTTAATTTCCTTTCATTTTAAATTCACGGCCTCTCCATAACTGTGTCTTACCGGGAAACATTTCCTCTTGCTTCCCCGAGGCTGCTGCTCTCTAGGTCAGGGCGATCTCCTTCCTAAGTATGAGAGACGCTTTTCTGTTTCTTGAGCTCTTAGCATTCGCTACAACCATTTTTCATCCGTCTCTTCTCGTGGCTCTCTGATTTTCAGTTTCCTTTGCTTGTTCCTCATCCTTTTTGCCCTCTAAATGGATGTGCTGCTCCAGCGGGTTTGGCTCAGTGGATAGAGCATCAGCCTGAGGACTGAAGGGCCTCATGCGCCGTCCTGATCAAGAGGACATGCATGCCCGGGTTGTAGGCTCCATCCTCAGCGTGGGTGTGCAAAAAGCAGCCAATCAGTGGTTCTCTCTCATCATTGATGTTTCTATCTCTCCCTCTCCCTTCCTCTCTGAAATCAATAAAAACGTTAAATAAATAAACAAAAAATGGGTGTGCTCCTTTTTTGTGTGTTTTTAATCCTCACTCGAGGATATTTTTCCATTAATTTTTTTGTGTTTTTTTTTTTAAGAGAGCAGGTGAAATGTAGGGAAAGAGAGAAACCTCGATGTGAAAGAGACACATCCCTTGGTTGCCTCCCTCCCCTGTCCAACCAGAGCAGGACTGAGCCTATAACCAAAGTGCATACTCTTGACAGGAATCGAACCTGGGACCCTTCAGTATGCAGGGCAATGCTCTCTCCACTGAGCCAAACCGGCTAGGGCTTGAGCTCTAAATGTTAAAGGGACCCAGGACTTGATATTTGGCCTCCATTTTTTATATTTTCTACATGTTTTCACGTTTGCATTTTCATGTGTGTATGAATCATTTTTAAAGATGACTCTCAAGTCTTTATAGCCCATGGCCTCTCTGGGACTCAATCCATATATCTAGCTCTTTACCTCCCAGCTCATGGGGTTGTTCATTGTCAAACTGCACAAGTTTCATGAGACCCACACAGGCCTTGTCTCCTTATTCCCATCCTCTTTCAGGCCCCCACCGATGAGTAATCAAATCACCATCCCCCTATTAGATAAAGCTGAACATCCAGACATTTCCCTTTATTAGTATTTCTCTTTTGTCCTCACCCTGCCCACATGTACACTGTAACAGACAGTATTGTTTTCAATCTGCCTCAAAGTAATTGGCCATCAGGCTTCATTTATTCATATCCAGTTCTCACGTTAAAAACTGCAATTACTGAGGAAACTCCATACTGTTTTCCACAGTGGCTGCACCACTCTGCATTCTCACCAGCAGTGCAAAAGGACTCCTTTTTCTCTTCATCCTCTCCAGCACTTGTCTTTTGTCCATTTGTTGATGATAGCCACTCTGACAAGTGTGAGATGGTATCTCATTGTTTTGATATGCCTCTCTGGGGTGATTAGTGACTTTGAGCATGTTTTCGAACGTCTCTTGGCCTTCTGTAAGTCCATTTTTGAAAAGTGTCTATTTAATTCCTTTGCCCATTTTTTGATTGGATTGTTTATTTTCCTTTTGTTGAGATGTATGAGTTCCCTATAAATTTTAGCAAATATGTTCTCTCATGCAGTGGGCTTTCTTGTTGTTTTGTTGATGGTTTCTTTTGCTGTGCAGAAGCTTTTTATTTTGATGAAGTCCCATTTGTTTATTTTCTCCTTAGTTCCCATTGCCCTCGGAGCTGTATCGGTAAAGCTATTACTACAACATATGTCTGATATTTTGCTGCCTATAGATTTTTCTAGGACTTTTATGGCTTCCTGTATTACATATAAGTCCTTTATCCACTTTGAGTTTATTTTTGATATGGTGCAAGTTGGTGTTCTAGTTTTATTTATTTTTTTTGTATGTATCTGTCCAATTTTCCCAAAACCATTTATTGAAGAGACTGTCTTGACACCATTGTATGCTCTTGCCTCCTTTGTCAAATATTAATTAAGCAGTATGGCTTAGATCGATTTCTGGGGTCTCTGTTTTCTTCCATTGGTTCTTATGCCAGTACCAGGCAGGTTTGAGAACAGTGGCTTTGTAGTATAGCTTGATATCTGGTATTGTGATCCCTTCAACTTTGTTCTTCTTTCTCAAGATTGCTGCAGCTATTTTCGGTCTTTTTTTGTTTCACATTCATATGAATTTTGGGAGGGTTTGTTCTAGGTCTATGAAATATGCTGTTGGTATTTTAATGGAGAGTGTATTAAATCTATAGATTGCTTTGAGTAGTATGGACATTTTAATTATATTGATTCTACCAATCCATGAACACAGTAAAACAGTTGTTTATGTCTTCCTCTATTTTTTATTTTTTTATTTTTTATTTAATAAATATTTATTGTTCAGATTATTACATTTGTTTCTCCCCCCCCCCAAAGCTCCTCTCCACCCGGCTCCCACCCCTCCCTCTACCCTTACCTCCCCCTGCATTGTCCTCATCCATAGGTGTATGATTTTTGACCAGTCTCTCCCTGCACCCCCCTCACCCCTTTTCCCCTGAGAATTGTCAGTCCACTCCCTTTCTATGCTCCTGATTCTATTATATTCACCAGTTTATTTTGTTCATCAGATTTTTAATTCACTTAACTTTTAGATTCACTTTTGATACATATGTATTTGTTGTTCACAATTTTGTATCTTTACCTTTTTCTTTTTCCTCTTCTTAAAGAGTACCTTTCAGCATTTCATATGATACTGGTTTGGTGGTGATGAACTTCTTTAGCTTTTTCTTATCTGTGAAGCTCTTTATCTGCCCTTCAATTCTGAATGATAGCTTTGCTAGGTAGAGTAATCTTGGCTATAGGTTCTTGCTGTTCATCACTTTGAATATTTCTTGCCACTCCCTTCTGGCCTGCATAGTTTCTGTTGAGAAATCAGCTGACAATCATATGGATACTCTCTTGTAGGTAATTAACTGTTTTTCTCTTGCTGCTTTTAACATTCTCTCTTTGTCTTTTGCTCTTGGTATTTTAATTATGATATGTCTTGGTGTGGTCCTCTTTGGATTTTTTTTATTTGGGCTTCTGTGTGTTTCCTGGATTTGTAAGTCTATTTTTTTCACCAGATGTGGAAAGTTTTCAGTCGTCATTTCTTCAAAAAGATTTTCAGTATCTTGCTCTCTCTCTTCTTCTATCACCCCCATAATTTGTATGTTATTATACTTGAAATTGTCCCAGAGACTCCTTACACTATCTTCACTTTTTTTTTCTTTTTTTCTTTTTTCTTTTCCAGTTGAGTGTTTTTTGCTTCTTTGTATTTCAAATCTTTGACTTGATTCTTGCATTCCTCTAGTCTCCTGTTAGGTTTCTGTATAATATTTTTTATATCAGTCAGAGTATGTTTAATTTCTAGTTGGTCCTTTTTCATCTCCTCTTAGGTCTCACTAAATTTATCCATCTTTTCTAGGAAATTCTTGAAAAACCTTATAATCATGGTTTTGAACTCCATATTCAGTCATTTGTTTTCCTCCATTTCTTTCGTTTGTGATCTGTTCCTTTGCCTCCGCATTTTCACTATGCCTGGAGAACTTCTGTGATGGAATCAGCCTTGTGATACAAGACTTGCAAAATTGCAAAAGCCTCTCTGTTCAGCTTGGGTGGCGTGGCATTCCAGGACTTAGCAGACCACCATGGCTTCCAGTCAGCCCCATCCTCCACGGCTCCTGGGTCTCAAGTGTCTCTCAGTAATCACTGCAGCCGTCTCTGTGTGCATGCACGCACGCACGTGCCTATAGACCTCTACCATTTCAGTTCCCTTGCACTCTGGGACTCATGAGTCTGGGTCCCCACGGTCTCTCCCCAAACTGGGGTTCAATGCAGTTAGAAGTGGTGCAGTAGGAAGCTCTATCTGCTGCCCACTAGAGAAAGCCAGCAGCATAATCAGCAATCCATCTTCTGTGTGCAGTGGTGTGCAAACCCCCAGACCTCTGCCTTTTGTGGCTCCCCTAAATTTCAGTGCACTCCTCCCTTTTCACAGTTCAGACTCCCCCCGTATGAGTCTCACCCAGAACTGGGGTTCAGTGCCATAGGATAAGGAGTTCACTGCAGTTGGGAGTCTCTGTCTCCCTCCCTCAGAGGAAGCCAGCCAGGCATTCCACCGCCCTCTGTCTCCACATATGCGTCTCCTTACCTCAGCTTTTTGCAGCTCTTCTGAGTCTCCATGAGACCCTCTCTTTCCTTCTAGTTGTAGAATTTCCACTCAGCCCACTTTCCTGTAGTTATGGATGATGTCCATTCTGTCTTTTAGTTGTAGTTTTGAAATTGTTGTGCAAGGCAGCAGTTTAGGTGTTCACCTATGCTGCCATCTTGGTTTCTCCTGTTTTCCTCTATTTTTTCAATGTTCTGTAGTTTTCCGAGTACATGTCTTTTACCTCCTTGGTTAAGTTTATTCCTAGGTATCTTAATTTTTTGGGTGCAATGGTAAATGGGAGTGTTTTTGTTGTTTCTCTTTCTGAGTTCATTATTGGTGTATAAAAAAGCCGTAGATTTCAGGTGTTAATTTTGTATCCTGCTACATTGCTGAATTCATTTATTAAATCTAGTAGGTTTTTGTTTTTGTTTTGAGTCTTTGGGGTTTTCAGTGTACAATATCATGTCACTTGCAAATAGTGACAGTTTTACTTCTTCTTTTCCAATTGGGATACTTTTTATTTCTTCTTCTTGTTTGATGGCTGTGGCTAGCACTTCCAGTACTATGTCAAACAGGAGTGGTGAGAATGGGTATCCCTGCCTTGTTCCTGTTTTTAGGGGAAATTATTCTAGTTTTGGCCCATTGAGTATGAGATTTGTCATATAAGATATTTATCATGTTGAGATATTGTTGTGGAGCAAACCGAGTGAAGGACCACTGGAGTCCAGACCAAATTAAAATTTAGGGAGTTGATACATCACATAAACAAATTGAGAGATAAAAATCACATAGTCATATCAATTGATGCAGAAAAAGCATTTGACAAAATCCAACATCCTTTCTTGATAAAAACTCTCAGCAAAGTGGGAATAGAAGGAGCATACCTCAACATCATAAAAGCGATATATGATAAACCCACAGCTAACATCATACTTAATGGGCAAAAACTAAAACCATTTCCCCTAAGAACAGGAACAAGACAGGGATGCCCACTCTCACCTCTCCTGTTCGACATAGTACTGGAAGTATTAGCCATTGCAATTAGACAAGAAGAAGAAATAAAAGGCATCCAAATTGGAAAAGAAGAAGTAAAGCTGTCCTTATTTGCAGATGACATAATCCTGTACATTAAAAAGCCCAAAGGACTCCATTCCAAAACTAATTGACTTAATTAATGAATTTGGCAATGTAGCAGGATACAAAATTAATGCTAAGAAGTCTGTGGCATTTCTATACACTAATAGTGAGATTAGAGAAAGAGAGACTAAAAAAGCAATCCCATTTACAATCACACCAAAAAAATTAAGATACCTAGGAATAAACTTAACTAAAGAGGTAAAAGACCTATATGTAGAAAACTACAGGACACTAAAAAAAGAGATAGAGGAAGATGTTAACAGATGGAAGAGCATACCATGCTCATGGATTGGGAGAATCAACATCATTAAAATGTCCATACTACCCAAAGCAATCTATAGATTCAATTGCACTACCCATTAAAATACCAATGACATATTTAACAGACCTAGGAAGAATTCTTCATAGATTCATCTGGAACAAAAAAAGACCACAAATAGCTACAGCAATTCTGAGAAAGAAGAATAAAGTAGGTGGGATCTCAATACCAGATTTTAAGCTATACTACAAAGCAACTGTTCTCAAAACAACCTGGTACTGGCACAAGAACAGACATATAGACCAATGGAATAGAATAGAGAACCCAGATATCCACCCAAACCACTATGCTCAACTAATATTTGACAAAGGAGGCATGAACATTCAATGGAGCCAAGATAGCCTCTTCAATAAATGCTGTTGGGAAAATTGGACAGATACATGCAAAAAAATGAAACTGGACCACCAACTTACACCAAATACAAAAATAAACTCAAAATGGATACAGGACTTAAGCATTAGAAGGGAAACCATAAAAATACTAGAGGAATCCACAGGCAGCACAATCTCAGATATATGCCGAAAGAACTTCTTCACTGGTACTGCTCCAAAGGCAACTGAAGCTAAAGAAAAAATAAACAAATGGGACTACATCAAAATAAAAAGCTTTTGCACAGCAAAAGAAACCATCAACAAAACAACAAGAAAGATCACTGTATGGGAGAACATATTTGCAAATGTTATCACTGATAAAGGTTTAATCTCTAAAATCTACAGCCAACTTATACAACTTAATAAAAGGAAGATGAACGACCCAATAAAAAAGTGGGCAAGAGACCTAAATAGAACCTTTTCAAAAGACGACAGAAGGAAGGCCCAGAGATACATGAAAACATGTTCAAAGTCACTAATCATCCAAGAGATGCAAATCAAAACAACAATGCGATACCATCTCACACCTGTCAGAATGGCAATCATCAACAAATCAACAAATGACAAGTGTTGACGAGGATGCAGAGAAAAAGGAACCCTTGTGCACTGTTGGTGGGAATGTAGACTGGTGCAGCCACTGTGGAGAACAGTATGGAGTTTCCTCAAAAAACTAAAAATGGATCTCCCATTTGACCCTGTAATCCCACTCTTAGGAATTTATTCTAAGAAATCACAAACACCAATCAGAAAGGATTTATGCACCCCTATGTTCATAGCAGAACAATTTACAATAACTACAATTTGGAAACAGCCTAGGTGCCTGTCAGCAGATGAGTGGATCAGAAAACTGTGGTACATCTACACAATGGAATTCTATGCTGCCATTAAAAAGAAGGAATTCTTACCATTTGCAGCAACCTGGTTGGTATGGAGAGCCTTATGCTTAGTGAAATAAGCCAGTCAATGAAGGAGAAGCATCACATGATCTCACTCATTTGTGGATAATAAAGAACATTATAAACTGATGAACAAAAGGATAGATACAGAGGCAGTAAAGCTTCAAACAGACTGAAATTACAGCAGAAAGATTAAAGTTAGGTGAGATTTAGATAAGAGATCAAAGGACTTGTATGCATGCATATAAGCATAACCAATGAACATAGACACTGGGGTGTTGGGTTATGCCTGGTAGGGAGGGGGAGCAATGGGGAGATATGTATAAAAAATTAATATAAATAAATAAATAAATAATAAAATTTAGGGAGCCTTTATTAGCCTGCCGGCCAACCAACTAGCGACTGCTCTGCCTTTCTCCATGCAGGGATTCCAGAGAGGAGCAGCGACCCTTTGTATAGGATCACTTTTAAGCACATTTACCACATCCTGTTTTTGTAGAGCAAACAACCCAAGACAAAACAGTTTTTCCCAAGCAACGTCAGAGTCATGCCATTGATGACCATGTTATTCACAGGGTCATCTGGTTTTTCAGAAAGCTGACAGTGTTCTATGAAAGAATGCCTACGTGCTGGGAAGAGTCATGAGACTGTATCTCAAGGCCTGGCCTGATGTCAGCACTGACAACTGTATCTGAGGGATAGTCCACGGTCTCTCTGGAATGGGGCATGCTCAAAAATTCCCACTCTCTAACAATATGATCCCTTTATTCCCACTTTGCTGAGAGTTTTTATCAAGAAAGGCTGTTTGATTTTGTCAAATGCTTTTTCTCCATCAATTGATATGATTATGTGTTTTTTGTCTCTCAATGTGTTATGTGATATATCTTGTTTATTGATTGTGGATATTGTGCCATCCTTGCATTCCCGAAATAAATCCCATTTGGTAATGGTGTATGATCTTTGCCTAATGTAATACTGGATTCCAATTGCTAGAATTTTGTTGAGGGTTTCAGCATCTATGTTCATCAGATATTGGCCTATAATTCTCTTTCTTTATAGTGTCTTTATCTGATTTTGGGATTAGGGTAATGCTGGCTTGGTAGAAAGAGTTTGGAAGTGCTCCTTCCTCTTGAATTTTTTGGAGTAGTCTGAGGAGGATAGATTTTAGTCTTTCTTTGAATGTTTGATAAAACTCCTCTGTGAAGCCATCTGGCCCAGGGCTTTTATTTACTGGAAGTTTTTTTATTACTGCTTCAATTTCCACCATAATTAATGGCCTATTCAGATTTTTTTATTCTTCCTGATTGAGTTTTGGAAGATAGTATTTTTCTAGGAATATGTTCATTTATTCTAGGCTGACCAGTTTGTTGGAATAATATATTTTTATAATTCTTTGTATTTCTGTGCAGTCTGTTGTTATTTTGCCTCTTTAATTTCTGATTTTGTTTCTTTGGGTCCTCTCTCTTTGCTTCTTGGTGGGCCTTGCTAGAGGTTCATCAATCTTGTTTATCCTTTGAAAGAACCAGCTCTTGGTTTCATTGATCTTTCGTATTTTTTTATTTCCATGTCATTTTTTTCTGCTCTAATCTTTATTATTTTCTTCCTTCTGCTCATTCTAGGCTTTTCTTGTTGCTCTCTTTCTAATTCTTGAAGTTATAGAGTTATATAATTTACTATCAGTTTTCCTTGTTTTTTTTGAGGTAGGTCTGTAATGCTATGAACTTCCCTCTCAGGACTGCTTTCACTGTGTCCTATAGATTAAAAATGGAACTTCCATTTGACCCAGTAATCCCACTTCTAGGAATATACCCCAAGAAATCAGAAGCACCAATCATAAAAGACATTTGCACCCCTGTATTCATTAGCAGCACAATGTACAATAGCCAAGATTTGGAAACAACCTAAGTGCCCATTAGCAGATGAGTGTAGGAAAAAGCTGTAGTACATCTACACAATGGAATACTATGCTGCTGTAAAAAAGAAACAACTCTTACCATTTGCAACAGCATGGATGGATCAGGAGAGCATTATGCTAAGCAAAATTAACCAGTCAGAGGAAGAAAAATATCACATGATCTTACTCATTTGTGGAATATAATGAACAACGTAAACTGATGAACAAAAATAAATCCAGAGACATAGAAGCATCGGACAGTCCGTCAATCTTCAGAAGGAAGGCAGGGGAGGGTGGGGGAGTGGAGGGTAAGAGATTAACCAAAGGACTTGTATGCTTGCATATAAGTATAACCAATGTACACAGACACTAGTGGGGAGAGGCCATGTTCTGGGGAGTGGGAGTGGCCAATAGGGGAAAAGGAAACATACGTAATACTATATGTAATACTTTAGACAATAAAGAATTGAAAGAAAGAGAGCCATAGGGCAGAGGTGAAGACAGCTCTGGTTTCCTGGTTTCATGGGGGGAAAAAAAACTTCTCACATTTTGCTTACATGGAGAGTAACTGAATGAATGAGAAAAAGTCTTAATGATGCTTTCCCTAAAGAAATTCTTCTGGTTAGGAGCTGATATCATTTTTTTTTCTTTAATCCTCACTTGAGGACATGCTCAGAGAGAGGAAGGAGGAGAGAGGGAAGGAGAAAAAAAAAACCCCTGCAATTGCTGCTTAACTGATCTCCATGCTTTCACTCTTACATTCATACACTCCACACTCTATACAGAAATTAGATGATTTTTAAACTCCACTTCATAACTTCTTTAATGTCTACTGATTTCTCAAAGAATATAATCCAAACTTTTTATGTTGGCTTACATAAGCCTACCTGACTTGGCTCTGCCTCCTTCCATTCTTGTTCATATGTTAATTCAATGGCCTGCCTTCTCTACTTCTCATAAGCCAAACTTGTACCATCTTCAAGCCCTTAAGCAAGCCTTTTGCCTGGAGGTTCATCTTCATAACATCACTGTTGTTCTTTCTTGTCATCTAGATCTTTGCTCTACTGTCACCTTCTAAAATAGGTCTTTTCTCATCACTCTCTCTGAAGGTGCATCTAGTCCCATTCTACTTTAATTACTTGCCCAATACTCATTATTTTGAATTTGTTCATCATCTATTGGCAAGTATTTGATTAAAGCTTATTAAAAGAAGGAACAAGCCCTGACCGGTTTGGCTCAGTGGATAAAGCGTCAGCCTGTGGATTCAAGGGTCTCAGGTTGGATTCCGGTCAAGGGCATGTGCCTTGGTTGCGGGCACATCCTCAGTAGGGGGCATGCAGGAGGTGGCTGATCGATGTCTCTCTCTCATCGATGTTTCTAACTCTCTGGCCCTCTCCCTTCCTCTCTGTAAAAAATCAATAAAATATATTTTTTTTAAAAAAAGAAAGAAGGAACAAGGTCTCTTTATATTAAAAGTACTTTGTAAGTCTGAAAGAGAGAGAGAGATACTCTGGTATGATTAATTGTGTGATTAATGAAAACTAATTTTTTCTCTGTAGATGACACCTGTGTTCATAAAAATGTTTCTCTCTTTGGAAGAAAGGAAGACAGCCTTAAGGGAAAGGTGATTTCAATAGTGCAGATTTCAAAAGTGGAAACATGCAGGTCTACAGCAGGTGCACAATTGTTATATTTCCTGTGAGGGGTTTCTCTGATTATTGCAAATATTTTTTAGTCTAATTCTTCAATATCATTACCCCTTTCTCTTTCAGTTTTCTCACCTACAGCTTGCCATGCCTTACAGTATCACTTATTGAAGAAGATGTGAATTACTGTGTGTGAAAAGCAAGAACTGCATGTCAAGGTCACATGCATGTTAAAGTAAATTAAAGGAGTGGGAAGAAACCCTTGCTATTTTGCAGGGGAAAAAAATAGAGCTGGGAATTATTTATTATTGTTCTTATATGTAGTGACAAAATGGGTCTCCAAAACATATCACTGAAATTATGGCTACACAATTTTTATATATGTGTACCTATCATTCATCAAATTGATACTGAGTAATTGTAAAGCCCTCTTTGTTTGGAATGAGTATGAGTTTGCTGTAATGTAGAAATTTTAGTGTTACTCCTCTGAATAATTTGTGAAGTTTGTTTCTTCTATTATTTCCATTGCCACTACACTAATTTGGTCTGAAACTCCACCCTCCTGCAGATCATGATAGAAACCACTACCTGTCATGATGCTTTCTTGGTGGTCTTGTCCAAATCACAATTGCTAATTGCTCACTTTGTTCTCATTGGTTAATACGATCATGTTTCTTGAGAGTTAAAACACAAACTCCTATTTGATTTAGCAATTCCTCTTTTGGATATCTACTGAAATTTTTGCAAACATTTATTCACCATAGGCAAGACATGAAAACAACCTACATATCCTTTAATGGATGCTTGATTAATGAAGTTGTGGTATATATATGCAACAGAATACTAAGCAATAAGAAAGGATGATATACTGCCATTTATAATACAATGGATGGATCTTGAGAGTATTATGCTAAGCAAATTAAATCAGATGACAAAAGTAAAAAACCATATGGTTTCACTCATGTGGTATATAAAACAAAAAGCAACAAATGAAAACAAACAAAAATCTCCTAGACAATAGCAACAGAATGGTAGTTACCAAAGGTAGTTATCAGAATGGGGGAAAGCCAATTACATGTGATGGAAGGAGACTAGGCTTTAAGTGGTGAGCACATAGTAGAGTACACAGAGTTTGTATTATAAAGTTGTACACAAGAAATTTATATAGTGTAATGTCAGTAACCAATGTTATCCCAATACATTGTTTTAAAAGTGAAAAATAAAAATTACTACATACAAGTCATAAAGTAGTATAGATAGATAAATAGATAGATAAAGAGGTAATGTGCAAATTAGCTGGGATGCTATAACAGTCACAACCAATCAGGAGAAGGCTGTGCACCCAGGTGAAGCCCAGAGCAGAGACAGAGACAGAGATAGGAGTCTGCCCAAGCTGCCACAGTCAAGGGCAGGCCCAAAGAGGAGAGGGCGAACCTGTAACCACCCACATGTGCAATGGCTGAGCACAAGCCCAGAGAGGAGAGGGGAGAGAACCCACTTGCAGCCACAGCAGCCAAGGGCAGGCCCTCACCAGCATTCCTGCCTCTGAGTGTGGCTGCAGAGGAAACACCTTTTCTGACCATTCATTGGCTACGCTCCCAGTATGCCACTCACAGTTGGTAACTTGCCTAATAAGAATCCAAGAAGGTGATCTAGGGTTTTTCCACCTCACTCTTGGAGGAAAAACGAAGATCCGGTGCTGGAAGGCTAAGAAATGTCATATCCTGCCCTAGCTGATTTGGCTCTGGATAGAGGCTCAGCCTGCCCATCCCAGGGTCCAGGTTCAATTCTGGTCAAGGGTATCTACCTAGGTTGCAGGCTCCTCCCTGACCAGGGCTCAGGTCAGGACTCATGCAGGAGGCAACCAATCAAAGTGTCCCTCTCACATTGATGTTTCTCTCTGTCTTTCCCTCTCTCATCCATGCTCTCTAAAAATCAGAGCTAAGCAGACAGCCTTGGCTTCCTGTCAGCCCTGCCCTACATGGCATCCCCTGGGTCTCAGTGCCTCTGGGTAATCTCTGCAGCCCTCTCTGTGCACATGCGCGCTTGCCTCCAGATCTCTGCCTTTCTGGTTCCCCTGAGTTTCCGTGCACTCTAGGGACCCGTATGAGTCTGGATCCCCAGGGTCTCGCCCGAAACTGGGGTTCTGTGCAGTCAGACCTGGATTTCAGTGCTGTTGGGAGGTTCTGTTTTTCTCCTGCTATAGAAAGCCAGCAGCACAATCAGCAGTCAGGGCTCTGTGTGCGCACTTTCGCGCATCCCCAGACCTCTGTCTTTCGTGGCTCCTCTAAGTTTCCGTGCACTCCTTCCTTTTCACAACAGTCCAGATTCCCCTATATGAGTCTCACCTGGACCTAGGGTTCAGTGCAGTCAGAAGTGGGGTTCTGTGCAGTTGGGATTTTCTGTCTCCCTCTCGCTAGAGGGAGCCAGTCAGACCCTCCTCCGCCCATCCTCTCCATGAGCGTGTCTTCATACCTCAGCTTTTTACAGCTCCTCTGAGTCTTCGTGAGCCCCTCTCTTTACTTCTAGTTGTAGAATTTTCACTCAGCCAGATTTCCTGTGGTTCTGGATGGTGTCCATTCTGTCTTTTAGTTGTAATTTTGAAATTGTTGTTCGAGGCAGCAGTTTAGGTGTTCACCTATGCTGCCATCGTGGTTTCTCTCTCCTTAAATGTTTTGTAGAATTTAGCGGTAAATCATCTAGCCCTATAATTGTGTCTCTTTACTTTTCCACATAAGATCTAGAATTATCTTTCTGAGTTCTCTGAAAAACACTGTTGTGAATTTATCTAGGGTTTATTGAATTAATAGATCCATTGAGGAAAAATGAACACATTGTTAACATTTTTTAATGCCTCCAATTAAATGTTTATAATTTTCACTAGCCAGATTATGTCTTTTTTTATCTTTATTTTGAAAGTATTACATATGTTCCCACTTCTCCCCATTGATCTCTTTTAGTTGTTTTGTGTCTTTTAAATTGGCTGTTCCTCTAGCACAGCTGACTCAACCTGTGCCCTCAGAGTGTGCTCACTTCTGCCTTGTAAACCTTGTCAAGGAATAGCAGTGACTGTGCTCACTGGCACCCGAGTCAGAGTCCTGGGCATCTGCCTGCCCTCTACCTCTGTCTGTCTCTCCCTCCATTCTGCCAACACCTTCTCATGTGCTCAGGTTCTCTGGGTACCAAAGTCTCACTCAGAACAGACTTCGTACATTCTGTCTCCTTTACAGCTCCCCCTTCCACTTCCTGCATCAGGTAGGTTCTACCTCTCTATTAGGAAACAACTGGCACACTCCCGGGAAACCCCTGTGCTCTCTTTCACTGCCCCATCTGGAATGGAACTGGTGCATGTGCTTGTGCTGTCCCAGCACCACGATGAGGCGCTCTCTCTTAGGGCCAACCTGATGGGATGTCATCCTTCTACTGTCCACTCTCCTTGACTCTGGAATGTAAGGAGGATTCTCCCACAGATCCTCTTTTCTGTGCCCAAGCACCCGCTCTGGAGTTTCCCTTTTTAAATGTCAAGCGCCCAAGGAACAGAAAAGAACAAAATTGTAAACCTGGGGTGAAAGATGTGAAAACATAACAGGCACAGAGACATTGTTTTCATCATTTTCTCTCCAATAAAAGTAATTTTGTTTCGTTATGTTGGCATCACTAATAGGTCACTCTTGTGTAATCATTTCTTTTCAGGAGCCAGAGAAAAATCAGAGACTATCACTTCTCAGCTGCTCTTGTCTGAGGGATCCTCACTTCAGGTATGGATGAGGCAGGGACTCCAGGACTGGAAAAAATAAAACTCAGGAAGGGCTGTCAGAAATGCAGGAAGGAGTCTTAAGTGATAGACCCACACAAGGAGACTGGCCCTGGGAAGATGAATCCTAAATGCAATGACTTGGGGTCAGATAATAATCTACACTCAAGGGTTTTACAGGAGCAAGTCTCTCCTTTACAGGAGCAAGTAGGTGTTCTCCATAAAAGTGATACACACAGACTAGTTAAAGACCCCAGGAATCAAACTGGGAAGATCCATTATGAACATAGTGAGTGCAGGAACACCCAGAATTGGAATCTTGCACATGACTATGTTCATGCAAAAGCAAAGTCCTATGAGTGCATACAGTGTAGGAAAACCTTCAGCTGTACATCAGACCTCATGCAGCACCAGCAGATTCACACTGGAGGACAGCCTTTTGAGTGCAAAAAGTGTGGGAACAGTTCTGTTCTCAGGCAACACTTGAAGAATCACACTGAAGAAAAGCCCTATGAGTGCAGTAAATGTGGAAAGGCCTTCATCCATTACTCTAATTTAATTAAGCATCAGAAAACTCACACTGGAGAAAAACCCTTTGTATGCAAAGACTGGGAAAGCATTTTGCTACAGGTTTAATTTGGGTCAACACAAGGAAGTTCATTGGAGGGAAGCCCCATGAATGCAAATAAATGTTGAAAGGCTTTGACCACACTCATCTTGTATTCATATGACTCGCACTAGATAAAAACCCTTTAAATGCAAAGTCTATGGGAAATATTTTTGCTGTTACTATAATTTCAGTCAACACATGAAGAGTCACTGGAGAGCATCGAGTGTGGGAAAGCTTTTATTCTAAAGTCATACCACACAACACACCAACAGATTCACATGAGATGAGCCAGTAAATGTAGACTGGCTTTCACTTAATACTCATCTTTATCCAGCATAATAGGATTCTCACTGTAAGGAACAATATTTTGTATGACTTTATGAAATAAACAAAATGCCTTTTCTGCCTGGCTGGTGTGTCTCAGTGAACCAGGAGGTCACAGTTTGATTCCCAATCAGGGCACATGCCCAAGTTGCAGACTCAATCTTCAGGAGGGGGTGTGCTGGAGGCAGCTGATCATTAATTCTCTTCGCCAATGTTTCTAACTCTTCCTCTCCCTTCCTCTCTAAAATCAATTTTAAAAAAAATTTTTAAAGCCTTTCCCGACTTGTATGCATGCATATAAACATAACCAATGAACACAAGACACTTTGGCGGGGGGGCGTTAGGGTATGTATGGGAGGGCAGGCAATGGGAAGATATGTATACATATAATACATTAATAAAAAATTAAATAAAAATAAAAACTGAAAAAAAAATTAAATCAATAAAAAACATTTTTAAAAAAAGGGGGTGGGGGGAAGCCTTTCCCTTGCTCTCCTGTTCCCTTGGTAAAATCCTTACATTTATCTTGCACCTCCATGACCTGTTTTCTCTAAGGCTGCTGGCTTCTGACAGGGATTTGGGGTACTTTCTGTACAGTATAGAGCTTTGGAGCCATAACTCAGTGTGAATCCCAATCCTGTGGCTGGGAGCTGTATTGCCCAGTGCAAGTTACTAAATCTGCGTATACTTTAGTTTCCGCATTGGTAAATGAGTAATTTAGTACTTAATTCACAGGGCTGTTATGAGAGTAAATGATGTGGGGACCCTGCCCAGAGTGCACTAGATGTTAAAGGTCTATTTGCCATACACACACTCAAAGACAATGACACAGCAGTTTTACTGTATGCGCTGTGCAGGTGTACCTATGTATCATGTAACACTGATGTCACTGTTTTAGCAAGAAGCCTCTTTTGTCTGAGTTAGTATAAAATATGCTACTGAGCAGCAGGTGGCTGGCTGCTTTGTTTGCAAAAAAAGCATGTCCCATCTACCTGTGGCTGCTTTCATCTTCTTTCAGTTCCTAGCTTCCAAGGAGGTCCCGTCCCTAGCAGAGGGGCTTGGACCCAACAAATGACTTCATGTATGACAAAAATGAGTACAGAATCTGATGCTCTGTGAGTAGGTGTACGTCAACAGTTATGATCCCTGCTGATGTGGCTATTAATTATTGGTATTGTTATTACCAGGGTCATGCCTGGATTCAAGACCTTTAGGAACAATTTTTTTTAATATATTTTATTGATTTTTTACAGAGAGGAAGGGAGAGGGATAGAAAGTCAGAAACATCGATGAGAGAGAGACATCGATCAGCCGCCTCCTGCACACCCCCTACTGGAGTTGTGTCCACAAGCAAGGTACATGCCCCCGACCAGAATCGAACCCGAGACCTTTCAGTCCACAGGCCGACGCTCTATCCACTGAGCCAAAGCGGTCTTGGCAGGAACAATTTTGAAGCTTTGTGATTAAGCAACACAGATACCAGAGACAAACCTGAATTCGCAACATGGAACAGGTGATACCATTTTTGTCTATTTAAGCAATTAGATTATTTCTTTGGTATTTTTAAATCTATAAATGATGCCTTTTAGGGAATCTGCATCATTTGGATGCCAGTAGGAACACATAGAATGAATCATTTTCTTCTGTTTAACTTAGGACATAAACAGACTAAGACAGCTGGTTTGATTCCATGGATAGAATGTCAACCTGTGTACTGAAGTGTCTTGGGTTCAATTCTGTTCAAGGGCATATGCTTAGGTTGTGGGCTTGATCCCCAGTAGGGAGAGTGCAGGAGGCAGCTGATCAATGATTCTCATTATTGATGTTTCTATCTCTCCCTCTCAGAAATCAATAAAACTATATATTTTTTAAAAAGACTAAGACATACATGCAACATCAGCAAGATAGTGGAATAGAAGGTTCTAGTCTTCATTCTCACAGAAACTTCAATTTGACAGCAATCCACCTACACAAAATGCCTTCTCCAAAGCTCTGGTATTCAAGTGAAAGATTTCATCACTCAAGTGGAGCATAGAAATGAGAAAAGATGATTTGAGGAGGATAGGGTCAACAATTTCAGTTTACCTGCATCGCCTCTACCACAAACCAATTTGGATAAGCACTGCGAGAAATCTCCATTCAATTCTTTCATTGGGAAGAGTGAAATGAGCGTTTGATTGAATAAAAGCCAGAGTCAGAGAGATGGGTCTGTAGCTATTGACAGCATTTTTGTCCTTCCAGGCCAGTCAAGTAACATCAAGTTACTTAACTTCATCCTTCTATACAGTGCCCATTTATGGATGAGGGAATAGCCTGAGAAAGACAAAACAACTTTTCCAAGGCCCTAGAGCTTGTCCATGACAGGGCCTAAACTCACTCTGGTTCTGCCTGACTCGTCCCCATGCTTTCACCAGACATCACTCCTCACCACCTCCCAGCATCCCCTGCAGGCCTCATACTCCCGCACAGCGCAGATGCAGCACTCAGATCTGAGCTGTAGTTGCTTTATTAGAGTCAGCCTAATGAAGACAGCGTGGGGACAGGTGTCTGGATTCCAACTTCAGGTGAGAATGGCAGGAAGACTGAGCTCAGAGCAGGCATCAGTGGCAAAGATTCACCTCCCAAAACAGTTCAGTTTAGAAGTTCAGTGACATCCTTCTTTAGCATATCCACTGTGTAGTGGATGCATTCCTTGCTGGTGGTGATAGTGCCCTAAAGAGAATAAAATGACAAGAGAAGAAGACGCGAGCCCCCAGCAGGACTATCCTATCTTCCCAGATCACCCCCACTCCTCACCCTCAGCGATTCAGCTTCAACCCCAGCAAGAACCACTGGCCCACAGCCCACCACTAGAGAGAGGCTGTGATCAGTCAGGCCAGGATCAGGATGGCTCCTAATTGCCCAGGCACAGGTATTGGTCAGGTGTTTCAACAACCAGCAGAACCAGAAAGGGAAAGAAATGAGGTGGTTCTGGAGGGTATCGAGGGGCTGGGCCTGAGAGAGGGGCAAGGTAGCTGAGTCCATTTCTGTGGTCTCTCATGTACCTAAGAGGTGTCTGTTCGGTGCATCAGATGAATGTTTATGCATGTGTTGTAAACAAACTCATGTGCCCTGTGTCTGCTTCTTGCAAAACCTCTTTGCAGAATCAGCACTTTGGGGGAAATAGAGTGAGAGATAGACGGTTCAAAATCTACAAACTGTGTAAAAAGAGCAATAACAAAGACAGTTCATCAGGAGATATGTTGACTAGCCCTGGTGAGCAGCTACAAGTAAGTAGAAGGTGTCTCAGGGGCCTCAGGCACTAACACGACATAGTGGAAATTCTGACTGTGGGCACTGCGACAATGTAGGTGGAAGTGAGGCTCGGAGCCGGAAGAATTGCCATCAAGGTGGGCACAAGAGGAAGTGAAACAGACCGAAAGCCAGAAGCCTTGCAAAGCCAGCGAGTCCCTTCTGGGAAAAAAATCTAAAAGTAGCGCTCGTTTTTTTGTTTGTTTGTTTGTTTTGTTTTTGTTTTTTGTTAATCCTCACCCAAGGATATTTTTTCCAGTGATTTTTAAAGAGAGTGGAATATGGCAAGGTTGTGGGGGAGGGGGTGAGAGAGAGAGAGAGAGAGAGAGAGAGAGAGAGAGAGAGACATTGATGTGTCACATCGAGATTGATTGCCTCCCACACGCTCCCTGACTGAGGCCAGGGATTGAACCTGCAACCCAGGTACGTGCTGTTAGCTGGAAATTGGACCCACAGCTCTCCATGTGTAGGCCGACACTCTAACCACTGAGCCACGCTCGCCAGGGCAGTGCTCATTTTTTATATTTCTAAAATAGAGTATCAGGACTCCTATGTGTGCAGGAACTGAAGTTTCTCTTCCCTGCCAAAGGTTAAAATTCCACTCCTGCAATGTTAGCTCCCCTAATCTGGGGAAAATGACAAGAGCCAACACGCTTTCTATGTGACACTGGCATGAGTCCCCTATTTTCCAGTTGTGTGAGCTAATCGGCATAATTGGGACATGTATGATAGAAGAACAGGTTGGATGTGCATGTAGCATGTGGTTGTATGTTATACATGCTGTGGAGTGGAGCTAAGATTTATGAGCTTGACTGTTTATAGCTCTTATCTGTCATGTATCCCGTGGTCTATTTGTATGTGACATTTTGTGATATGCTGCATGTACGTCGCCAGAGCGAGAGTTGGGGGGAGGAGAATAAATTACCAGGACGATCAGATCCAAGATCTTGGATTCGATTCCCGCCTCATTGTAGCAATCCTGGATTTTTTCTATGGCCGCTTTTTCTGGTTGGGTAGCATGGACCAGATCAAGGCTGATGTCCAGCAGTAACTTGCTTCCAATAGCCAGTGTACCAAAGATTCCATAAAAAACAGGGCACGTTTCCACTGAAGACAACAGACAAAAAACACCCCATCAAAGGAATCACCAGGGCAAGAGGTTCCTGTTTCCCCACCACTTGACAGTAACTCACATAGCCAGTGTGTCCTGACTCACCTTCCACTGACACCTGCCCTCTCCCAGGACTACTTACACCCCAGACAGAGCACACATTCTCTAAGAGGCACTCCCAGCTGAAAGGAGCAGAAAGAGGGGCTGGGATGAGAGCCCCTCTGCCTCTGACCATGGCCCTAGACATCCCAGTCCTTCAAATAAGCACCACTCCCCCAACTAACTACCCGCTATGTGTGCATAACTGGTGACCCTCCATCTCCAAGCCTCTCCCTCTATTGAAAGACTGAAAACCTCGGGGCTTTTCTGCAGGACTCCTGGGCAGTGATCTCCCAGCTGACCCCTAAATTTGTTGCTAGAAGCTGCCCAGAGATCACCATCGGGGGAAGGGAGGGAGACAGAGTAGGACAAAGATCAGGAAGTCCATCTCTTCTCTCCTTCCTATTCTTACCCATCTGGAGGCCCAGCTCTCTGGTTACCAGCAAGGCCAGCACAAACAGTGTTCCCTTCATAATGTCAGCTGCTGGAATGCTCTGTCCAGGGCAGGGTTTCTGCTACTTTATAAACAAGTTTCTTGAGCCCATCCCACACCCCAGGAACTCCAACAGCCTGTGGGCAGGGAGCTGGCACATGTGGCCCCTCAGCCATGGGGGTGTTAAATGTGGGAAGCAAACTCGGAGAGCAAACCTGGAGAAGATGTGGTTTTACTTTTGCCAAAAACCAACCGGAGCTGACATTTCTAATTAACTTCACTCTGAGCCAGCTGTTCTGTTGTCCAGCACTATCTGTCACATCTTTTCTGGTCATTCTTCCCCCAGGTTATTCTGGCTCCAAGTGCAATACTCTCCCAAAATGTAGAGACAGAAATCACAGGCAGAGTCAAAGCGTGTCTATGCCACTATAGCTAAAGAGAAATCACCCGAAAACTGACAGGCAGGTTGAATTTCTTGAGGTGAGTATGGGGAGCCCCTTGAACATGCAGTAGCTGCTGCAGTTGCTGGATGGAGCCCCAAGAAGGGGTGGCCACCGTCCTTGGCTCTGAGTCATTCACTGTCAGGGAAGTTGCAGGACTTGTGGCCCCGTGGTTTTTCTCAGGGCTGGTAATGCTCCATCTTTAGATCCCACCACGAGTTGCCCTCTCACGCTTACAGGGGCGGATTCCTTGGCACCTTCCTGACCCCCAGTGGCCCCAGCCTTGTTGCTTCGCCTAGCTGTCTCTTCCTCCAGCAGTGAACCTGCCCTAAGAGGGGCTGACGGCATCGCACATCCAGAAACATGAGTGAGCAGGTGTGGGTCATGCAGTTTGTCTCCGTGTCAGACAGAGACAGGGGTGTCCACAGCCCCACAGGCCACTGTGGTCTGGACTTCTACAGACTAAAGTGCCTCTCAACCAGAGGCGGCACTCAAGCTGCTCAAACTTTCTCAAGAGTTAAAGTGAGACCTCTGCTCCAGGAAAATGGTTTGTTGGCATTAACAAGTTGAGACAGTTGATGAAAACTCGGCAGAAAGAAGCCGGAGAAAGCTCCCAATGGCCAAATCTGGAACAATTTGCACACAAAAGGATAAAGTATTACATCATAATCCAAAGTATAAAGTAATATATGGGAGTCCACCTTGATGTAAGTGGTTAAATAAATAAATTGATGGGGAAGAAAAGAAATGCTCCTTACGAGAAGCACCCCCAGCCATCTGCAGTCCCACGCCCAGGAGGTGGCACACACCACCCTCCCCACTTAGGAGAGGCCAGACTGAGTGACTGACTTCCATAGAAAAGAGGGAAAGGGGAAAACAGTGCAGAAACCTGGAAAAATGGCCTTATGGAGTGGCCAAGGCTAAAACAGCCAGTGATGAGACATTGATGCTACAGATGCCCGGATGCGATGTGACAAGAACGGCACTTCACCTCTGTGCTATCTTCCCAGGAACCCGAAGTCTACACCCCGGTCTCAGTTATGAGAAGAGCAGCGAACACATGCAGCTCTGGGACCACTCCATAGTCCCTGGCCAGTGCTCCTCATGACAGCCAAGGCCATGACAAGGAAACAAGGAGAGACTGAGAAGCCATCCCAGCCTGAAGAGCCAGGAGGGGCATAACAATGAACGCAGTGTGTTTAGGGTGTGGGTTGGGTCCTGGAACACAAGGAGCATCCATGGACAAACTAGCATGAAATCCAAATAAAGTTTGGAGTTTAGTTAATAGCATGATTTGTTAATGTCAGTTAAGAAGTTTTATCACATCTTTTCGACTTTTTCTGCAAATTTACAATGCTCTCAAGGTAAAAATTAATTAAGAGAAAAACTTCCTTTAGGAAGAAGCTGCACATGCTGCAGCTCCTCTGCTGACCTTATCCCACAGTTAGTTCCCCGGCCTCAGGAAGTTTCCCCTCCACCTGGAGGTGGCTCAGAGGGACTGCTGGCACCCACCCTGGGGCTGGGCGACCTCAGCTCGCAGAGTTGGGGGAGGACTGCAGGAACTGCCTGGCGAAGGACCATGGACATGTGATTCTCGCCCAGGGTCACACCACGCTGAAACTGCTAAGGGTAGAGAAAGGGCCACCTGTCCTGCCAACGGCATGTAATGTTTACTTTCTCAGCTGATAGGTGCCCAGGAGCCGCCGAGGGACATCAGTGACCAGAGGCCTCATGGGGTGATCTTCAGAGGGATAAGCCTTAGGCATCGGTAGCCATTTCCAGGAGAGGCTCTGTGGGGGCAAATCAATAGTTGGAGCTCAGCAATTGGTGCCTCTTTGCCAAGAGCAGTTACCAGATATGAATCCTGTTTGGCATAGGGTTCTGATTAAAGTCAGAAAACATGTACTTTGCCGAAACCTGTTTGGCTCAGTGGGTAGAGTGTCGGTCTGCGGACTGAAAGGTTCTGGGTTCGATTCTGATCAAGGGCATGTACCTTGGCTGCGGGCACATCCCCAGAAGGGGACGTCCAAGAGGCAGCTGATCGATGTCTCTCTCATCAATGTTTCTAACTCTCTGTCCCTCTCCCTTCCTCTCTGTAAAAAATTAATTTTAGGAAAAAAAGAAAGAAAACATGTGCTTTGTTCAACTCTGGGCTTCAGCAAACCTTATTCCATCAAAAAGTTCCTTAATTACTCTGACTGGTTTGGCTCAGTGGATAGAGCATCGGCCTGCGGACTGAAAGTCCCAGGTTCGATTCTGGTCAAGGTCATGTACCTTGGTTGCAGGCACATCCCCAGTAGGAGGTGTGCAGGAGGCAGCTAAATTGGTGTCTCTCTCCTAGATGATTATAACTCTCTATCCCTCTCCCTTCTTCTCTGTAAAAAAATCAATAAAATATATATTTTTAAAAAAGAGCTCTTTCAGCCGAAACTAGTTTGGCTTAGTGGATAGAGCGTCAGCTTGCAGACTGAAAGGTCCCGGGTTCGATCCCAGTTGGGGGCATGTATCCTGGTTGCGGGCACATCTCCAGGGGGGGGCGTGCAGGAGGCGGCTGATCGATGTCTCTCTCTCACCGATGTTTCTAACTTTCTATTCCTCTCCCTTCCTCTCTGTAAAAAATCAATAAAATATATTTTTTCTTAAAAAAAGAGCTCTTTCAAAAAAACCAAGATGGCGGCATAGGTGAACACCTAAAATGCTGCCTCACATGACAATTTCAAAACTACAGCTAAAAGACAAAATGGTCATCATCCAGAACCACAGAAAAGCTGGCTGAGTGAAAATTTTAAGACTAGAAGGAAAGAGAAGGGCTCACAAAGACTCAGAGGAGCTACAAAAAGCTGAGGTACAGAGACACACACCTGGAGAGGATGGGTGACGGAGTGCCTGGCTGGCTTCCTCTAGCAGGAAGGAGACAGAAACTCCTGACTGCACTGAAACAGATCACCAACAAAAGAAATGGAGGAAAACAAATGACTGGATATAGAGTTCAAAACCATGGTTATCAGGTTTTTCAAGAATTTCCTAGAAAAGATTGATAAATTTAGTGAGACCCAGGAGGAGATGAAAAAGGACCAACTAGAAATTAAACATGCACTGACTGAAATAAAAAATATTATACAGTGACCTAACAGTGACTGCACTGAACCCCAGTTCCAGGTGAGACCCTGGGGACCCAGACTCATACAGGTCCCCGGAGCACACGGAAACTCAGGGGAGCCACAAAAGGCAGAGGTCTGGAA
This sequence comes from Lasiurus cinereus, assembly GCA_011751065.1. Taxonomy (NCBI): domain Eukaryota; kingdom Metazoa; phylum Chordata; class Mammalia; order Chiroptera; family Vespertilionidae; genus Lasiurus; species Lasiurus cinereus. The sequence continues at coordinate 31,014,167 of JAAGEH010000452.1, read as the reverse complement.
GCATGCGAGTGTGAGTGCCATGCAGAGAGGGCTGCAGTGATTACCAAGAGACACTGAGACCCAGGGGCCGTGTGGGGCAGGGCTGGTGGGAAGCCAAGGCTCTCTGCTCAGCCCTGAGACTACGCCCCAATGAAGCCGAGCATAGAGGCTTTTGCATTTTTGCAAGTCTTGTATCATAAAGCTGATCCTCACAACCAATTGGCTTGGAGGTCAATTTCCCCCCAGTGATACAAACAACAATCAAGACTTAACTACAACAAGGTTGTACATACAGTCCATACAGGTAACTGGGGAGGCGGAGCTACTGGGCCATATAGGACACCTAGCACACAAAGCTACTCTACCAACTCAGGGAAGCAGCAAAAATGCAGAGTCAAAGAAACAGATCACAAACAAAAGAAATGGAGGAAGCACACAGAACCCCAAACAAAAGGAATCCAAAGAAGACCACACCAATGCACATCATAATTAAAATGCCAAGAGTAAAAGACAAAGAGAGAATATTAAAAGCAGCAAGAGAAAAACAGCTAATTACCTACAAGAGAGCACTCATATGATTGTCAGCTGATTTCTCAACAGAAACTATGCAGGGCAGATAGGAGTGACAAGAAATATTCAAAGAGATGAATAGCAAGAACCTACAACCAAGATTACTCTACCCAGCAAAGCTATCATTCAGAATGGAAGGTCAGATAAAGAGCTTCACAGATAAGAAAAAACTAAAGGAGTTCATTACCACCAAACCAGTATTATATGAAATGCTGAAAGGTATTCTTTAAAAAGAGAAAGGCCAAAACTGGTTTGGCTCAGTGAACAGAACGTTGGTGTGCGGACTGAAGGGTCCCAGGTTCGATTCTGGTCAAGGGCATGTACCTTGGTGTGGGCACTTCCCCAGTAGGGAGCATGCAGGAGTCAGCTGATTGATGTTTCTAACTCTCTATCTCCTTTCCCCTCTGTAAAAAATCAATAAGATATGTTTAAAAAAAGAAGAAAAAAAAGTAAAGGTAAAAATTATGAACTACAAATACATAACCATCAACAAGTGAATTTAAAAATCAAGTGAATAAAAAAATCTAATGAACAGAATAATCTGGTGAATATAATAGAATCAGGGGAATAGAAAGGGAATGGACTGACAAACCTCTGGAGTGAAAGAGGTGTGGGGTGTGCGGGAAGAGACTGGACAAAAATCATTCACCTATGGATGAGGACAGTGTGGGGAGGGATAGGAACCAAGTGGAGGGGAACTATGTGGGAAAAAAGAGGAACAACTGTAACAATGAAGATTTAATTTTTAAAAAATCAAGCAGGTGCAGACTTGGTCTACAGGCAACTAGGCCTTTTGGGCCAGCATGTAGGGGAAGATTCAGGGCTCAGAAACACATTCAGGAGTCTGGCTCAAGAGGGCCCACTGAGCATGTCAATAACACTGTGACAAAAGCAGGGGAGGCAGCAGTCACCAGATAGCCTGACTGGGGCCTGTACTCTAGCCTTCCTTTGCCCATGCTAGCTGTGAGGCCAGCTAAGCACTGAGCTTTCTGATAAATCTTTAGTGGGGACCAGACTGCAGACAAGAACATAGGCTGATACTGGGCATCCCTCGGGAGGCCTGATTTGGGGACCTTTTTGCCCCTTTTCCTAGTCAACCTGGGATATTTCAGTTCTTAAGCTTTTAGTATCAGCTAACCTCAGCTCTGGAGAGGGAAAGGGAGGATGAGCTAGAGCCGTTTGTTGACCAGAATTTTGCCAATGTATACACTTCCTGCCTCCACAGCCCCAGGGAATTCCAAGCTGTGGCCTGGAAATGACGTTGGCAGAACCTCCTGGAAAAGGATGCATCAGATACAGGTCTCTCTTACATTCCCCCGCCCTTGTGGGGCCAACAACAAGAATAAAAGGGTTCAGGGCAAGTAAGGAGCACCTTCCAACTGCACCATGATGAGGGCCAGCGCTCTCGTGCTGCTCTGGGCTGCCTCATTCCTGATCTCCAGTGGAAGTGGGTGTCTGGGGACATGGATTCTCCGGGGTTTCAAGGCCTCCCAGGCAGTCCTGAGTGTGTCTGAGGGGGTAAGGGAAGAGTGTGCTTTCATGAGTGTCTTTCAGGAGAGTGTGTCACCTTGCTTTGTGTTTCAGATTGTGACATTTGCCCAGCCGTGAAAAATGATATTTTCATATTCCTGACGGGATCCCGAGACGAATATGTTGAACAAGTGAAAAAATACCAAAACAACTCTTTAATATTGGCCAATGCCAGAAAACTGAAGGACTGCATTGATCAGAAACTGACAGAAAAGGATAAGGAGCATGCTGTCACCGTGCTGGTAGGTCTGGCTCGGTGTGTGTGTGTGCATGTGCGTGTGTGTGTGTGTGCGTGTGCGTGTGCATGTGCGTGTGTGTGTGTGTGTGTGTGTGTGTGTGTGCCTTTGAGGCCTGTCTGGGATCTGCTCAGATCTCTCCTTTCCACATAGCCTTCCCTGAGAATCAAGGAGGAAAAAGAACTCCCTAAATGAGGAGATGGAGAGGATGGGTGGGCACCAAAGGTGTGGGGAAGGGCTAGCTGGGAAGGCTGTCTAACCCTCGAGCTCTTGGGCTATCCCTGACCTCTCGCATCTGCTGGGCCACCAGCCTAACAACCCTCTAGGCCCTCCTGTTTGTGTGACACCACCTAGCCTCAGTGTCAGGCCCTGACTCAGCCTCTTCAGCTTACCAGCCTGGGTCTTCAAACCATTGGCATTGAGTCCTTTACCTTAACTTTTCAGGTTCCCTAATCCATCCCCACTAAAACCCTCATTTGCCTTGTTCTTTGGATCCCAAAGGCCATTCTGTACCTCAAATGCCAGGAGAGGAGGCACCTTCCAAAAGTCTCCTTTCAACTTCCAACTTCAAGTTGCCCCAAGTGATAATGGAGACACACCACTACTTCAGCTATACGTGTCCACAAGACAGGAGGACTCAGTAGACTGGGCTCCCCTCCTGGAGACTCCCAAGAGCAATGGGACCCACCAGGTCTTCCTTAGCAGCCTCTTTCTGGTCTCTCCAAGACTGCCCGCCATCTCACTATGGTGACCCTTCCTCCTCTCTCTGTTCCATTGGTGGAAGCTTCGAGGCACATCCTGGGATTCTCTTGGGGTGCAGGAAATAGGGAGGAGCCCACTTTTAGCTGCTCGGATCCAGGGGTCACCTTTCAAACAGGCCTACCGGCCCTCCTCAGAGGGCCCAGGGCGTGTCCAGTGCAGCTGGATGTCTTCTACCCCTGAGGTCACGGGGCTTCCTGACTTTCTCTTTGCAGAATAAAATATTCTCAAGTCCTTTATGTTAATGGACTCACTAGAGCCCCCAAAGAAGCTGCCTGCCTGATCATTACGGAGTCTCTGCAACCGCCATGTCCACGTGTCTGTCTAAAGGATTCCAGCAATAAAAGCCTTGCCATTCAAGCGAGAGTGCTTGTTCCTTGGAGACTGGGCTTTGGGGAGGGGGCAACACAGTGGGGACTACTCATGTGACTTCCAGCTGCAGCTGGATGTAAGTGCTGTCAGATGTCGTTCCTCCACTGAATTCAATGTATGGGGGAAGGAGGTGATAACTAGAACAGCCTATCGCATCTTTGGACCAGGATCCACAGTCATATGCACGGATTTTAACCCCCCAGCAAAAGAGAGATGGGAGTAATCATCATAGTCTCACAAGTGAAGAAGCTGAGGCTCAGGGTGTAACATGTCTGCCGAAGACCCAGAGCTCCTGGCCTGGATCTGAGCAGCTAAAAGTGGGTTCCTCCCTATCTCCTGCACCCACTCCTGCCCACCCTCTGCGGGGGAGACAGGCTCAGTGAGCTACTATACATATATTGCAGTCCCTCACTGGGCCTCTGGTTCCAACCTATAAAATGGAAATATTGTACCTCCCCTCTCCAGGGCCTCTTTGGTGGGTGAGAAAGGGCTCCTGTGAGGAGAGAAAGAGCAAAGGGTCAAGGTACCAGTGCTGAACCCGGTCACTTCTTGTGCCTCAGTTTATCCTCATGCCAGCTCCCCAATTGGCGATTCTGCTGCCTCCACGTTGGCACCTATGGTTGGGTCTAATGCTCAGAGTGGGGTCCAGGGTCTTAGAGCTTCAGAATGCCTCCTGTGGCTCTGCTCCATGACCGGACTCCGAGGCCTCTCAGGCCCAGTGCCACTCTGTCGTTTTGGCCTGACCTGCTCCATCTGACTGAGAGCTACACCACGGGGCTCTCCCAGAAGGAGTCTCTAAGAGCCTCATGGTAGAGAGCTCAGGAGAGGTCCGCAGACGTGATCCAGAGTAGCCGTTTCCCTCCTTGTGCCTGAGGGTTGCAGGGGGAGGCCACCTTTCCAAAGTACCTGGCTCTTGGTCTGCGCCCCACGACTCTGGGTCAGGGTGGTGGGACTTCTTCAGAAATGGAGAACTGCCTTTGGAAGCTAAGGAGTTAGGGGGCATGTGCAGGTTATGGGGCAGAGACCCTACTCATCACCCTCCCATGTGACCGGGCCATGTATCCCACCACTCTCCCATTCTACAGATTTAAAAGTTCCAGGGCACCCACATGAGTTGGTATGTCTTACAGTGTCTTAGATAAAGACTCACCCTTGACTGTGGAGAGCAGATGGGTGTCATGAGCATCCCATCCAAAGAGGAGGAGAAGATGGGTGGTGGGCAATATATCCTCACTGGGGCACAATCAATTTCTTGGCTGTTACTTAACTCCCACAGACCTCCCTAGGGAATGCTGTGTACAGAGACATCTTGATAATATCCATGTGCTCCCTCCCCTCCCGCTGCCTTCCTCCAACCTGTAGAATCTCTAATCTAGAGGTGGGGAGTGGGGGGAAATTAGCATCAGATGCCCTTCCAAACCATTTACTGTCTGATATCCAAACCTTGCATGCTTAAATAGTAAATGTTAAAAACTGTGGGGTGGGAGAATCCAAGATGGCGGCATAGGTGAATACCTACACTGCTGCCTCGCACAACAATTTCAAAACTACAACTAAAAGACAGAACGGACATCATCCAGAACCACAGGAAAGCTGGCTGAGTGGAAGTTCTACAGCTAGAGGGAAGGAGAGGGGCTCACAGAGACCCAGAGGAGCTGCAAAAAGCTGAGGTACGGAGACGCGCGCGCTGAGAGAGCGGGTGCCAGAGAACCTGGCTGGCTTTCTCTGGCGGGAGGGAAACGGAGACTCCCAACGGCATTGAACCCCTTATCTTACGACACTAAACCCCAGATCCAGCCGAAACTCATACGGGGGGAGTTTGGACTGTGAAAAGGGAGAAGTGCATGGAAATTTAGGGGAGCCGCAAAAGATCAAAGGCCTGGTGTTGGCGCGCAAGGCGCTGCGCGGAGGACAGACTGCTGATTGTGCCACTGGCTTTCGCGAGTGGGCGGGAGATAGACCCTCCCAACTGTGCCACTTCTGAGTCCACTGGGCCCCTGTTTCGGGCGAAACCCTGTGGACCTAGACTCCTGTGGTCCTGGCGCGCAGGGGAGCTGGAAAGGCAGCGGTTAGAGGCACTGCGGGCTCTCGGGCACAAGGACCGCTCCAGCCATTACCCAGTCATGTGAGACTCAGGGGCCGTGGAGGGCGGGGCCGACTGGAAGGCAAGGCGGTCCCTTAAGCCCTGAGACTCCACCCCTCCCAAGCTCAACAGAGGCTTCTGCGGCTTTGCACGTCTGGCATTATAAGGCTGAATCCAACACAGAAGTTTCCCCGACATAGTGAAAATGCCGAGACAAGGGAAGGGATCACAAACAAAAGAAATGGAGGAAAAAAAACGACTGGATATAGAGTTCAAAACCACGATTATAAGGTTTTTCAAGAATATGCTAGAAAAGATGGATAAATTTATCAAGTCTCAGGAGGAGATGAAAAAGGACCAACTAGAAATGAAACATTCACTGACTGAAATAAAAAATATTATACAGAGTCCTAACAGCAGACTAGAGAAAGGCAAGAATCAAGTCAAAAATTTGAAATATAAAGAAGCAGAAAACACTCAACTGGAAAAGCAAGAAGAGAAAAGAATCCAAAATTGTGAAGATAATGTAAGGAGACTCTGGGACAGCTTCAAACGTACCAACATCAGAATTGTGGGAGTGCCAGAAGAGAGAGAGCAAGATACTGAAAACCTATTTAAAGAAATAATGACTGAAAACTTCCCACATCTGGTGAAAGAAATAGACTTACACATCCAGGAAGCACACAGAACCCCATATAAAAGGAATCCAAAGAGGACCACACCAAGACACATCATAATTAAAATAGCAAGAGCAAAAGACAAAGAGAGAATATTAAAAGCAGCAAGAGAAAAACAGTTCATTACCTACAAGGGAGCACCCATACGACTGATTTCTCAACAGAAACGATGCAGGCCAGACGGGAGTGGCAAGAAATATTCAACGTGATGAATAGCAAGAACCTACAACCAAGAATAATCTATCCAGCAAAGCTATCATTCAGAATTGAAGGGCAGATAAAGAGCTTCACAGAGAAGAAAAAGCTAAAGGAGTTCATCAACTCCAAACCAGTATTATATGAAATGCTGAAAGGTACTCTTTAAGAAGAGGAAGAAGAAAAAGATTAAAGTCAAAAAATTATGAACAACAAATACGTATCTATCAACAAGTGAATCTAAAAATTAAGTGAATTAAAAATTTGATCCACAGAATAAACTGGTGAATATACTGGAATCAGGAGCATTGAAAGGGAGTGGACTGATAATTCTCAGGGGGAAAGGGGTGAGGGGTATACAGGGAGAGACTGGACAAAAATCATACACCTATGGATGAGGTCAATGGGAGGGAGGGAAGGGTGGGAGCTGGGTGGAGGGGTGCTATGGAGGGGAAAAGAAAACAAATGTAATAATCTGAATAATAAAGATTTAATTAAAATTTTAAAAAAACTGTGGGGTTTTTAAATCTCTGATTCTAACATGACTTTGCCTCTGATATCATGTATGTCCTGCCCATTTCCTTCTAGGCCCAGCTCCACCTGATTTCACCTAAAGCTGTGGTAGACAATCCTGTAGGCAGACATCTGCCTCCTCACACCCTTGCATTTCTCCTTACTGCTTGGTGGCTTTCTCCAGTTCCTGAGAGCTTGCTGCATGTTGTTAAGCTCACTCTGAAAGTGTAGGGGAGTTACTGTCACAGGGCAACCCTCTAACATTACCCCAGCCTCCCTGACTTCTGCTGGGTCAGCTCCGAGGTGAGTTCCACAGTGTCTCCGAGAAGGTGCCTAATGAGCTTAGCCCCAGTTGCCCACCCCTGTGGTCTTTTCTCACTTTCCTATTTCACTTCCTCCTAAGCATCCCGAGATCACTTCCCTAATAAACTGCCTGCCCCAGAGTCCTTATGTCTGGGTGTTGTCTGGTGGAAACCCAAACAACATAGTATCCATCTGCTAATGAGGAAGGAAAAGGCAGGCTAATAAAAGAGGCTCAGTGAAAGCAGCAGGAGGAAGGAATGAGATACACCAATGGATTCTTCATAAGTATCATCTATCCTTCACAGATAGCAGGGAACCCCAGTGGAGTAGGGTGGCACTCTCTTGCCATTTATTTTTCTAGCAACCTTGCACTGCTAAATTCTCAAACTGCCCTGGCAAGGTGCTTTTGTGATATACCCCAACTCTAGCTGAGGATAATCCATAGGGTATTTCAAGTATACACTGCTTAATTTGATTGTGGATTTTCAAACAGAAGTATACACTGCTGAATTTGATCAGAGAGCAGGAAGAAATAGAGAGATGAAAGGAAATTCTGGGTGTAGTACAGAGGCATCAGAACTGAGACAAGCTCCCAATTTCATAGGAAAAAAAGAAAGAAAGAAAGAAAGAAAGAAAGAAAGAAAGAAAGAAAGAAGACACCAATTACCAATAAGAAATAAAAGAAATGTCTTTATTATTCTACAATAAAAATAATAATAACTAGATACTATGAACAAATGCCAATACATTTGATGGCTTAGATGAAATGGACAACTTGCTTGAAGATGTGAATTACAAAACTAACTCAAGGCAAAAAAGAATATCTGAATAGCCCTATATCTGTTAAGAAAATTAAGCTTCTAGTTAAAACTTCACATATAGAAAGCTCAAGTCATAAAGTTTTACTGGTGAATTATATAAAACATTCAAAAAAGAAATAATAGAAACCATATATTAATGCTTTAAGAAAATGGAGAACAAAGGAACTTCCCCAACTAATCTCTTAAAGCTAATGTTATCTTCATAATAAATCTAGACAAAATTGTTATAAGAAACAATATACAGACCAATACTCTTCATAAACATATTCACAAAAATTCTTAACATAGTATTAGTAAATCAAATCCATCAACACATAAAAAGGGCGATACATTATGCTGTTTAAACTAGGAATGCACGGTTGGTTTAACATACCCCCAAAAAAATCAATGTAATCTACTATATTAAGAATAATAGAGCCAGCTAGTGTGGCTCAGTGGTTGAGCATCAATCTTTGAATCAGAAGGTCATGGTTCAATTCCAGGCCAGGGCACATACTCAGGTTGTGGCCTCGATTCCCAGTGTGGGGCATGCAGGAGGCAGCTAATCAATAACATTCTCTTATCATTGATGTTTTTCTCTCTCCTTCTCCCTTTTTCTCTGAAATCAATAAAAAAAAATTTTTTTAATGTCTCAGAGGGGAGGAAACTAAGATGGTAGCATAGGTAAACACCTAAACTGCAGCCTCGCACAACAATTTCAAAATTACAATTAAAAGACAGATTGGACACAATCCAGAACCACAGGAAAGCTGGCTGAGTGGAAATTCTACAACTAGAAGTAAAGAGAGGGGCTCACAAACACTCACAAGAGCTGTACAAAGCTGAAGCACAAAACAAGCTCATGGAGAGGATGGGTGGAGGAAGTATGGTTGGCTTCCTCTGGTGGGAGAGAGACTGAAAATTCCAACTGCACTGAACCCCACATCTGTCTGCCAGCTCCAGGTGAGACTCATTCAGGAAAGTCTGGACTGTTGTGAAAAGGAAGGAGTGCAAGGAAACTTAGGGAAGCCATGAAAGACAGAGGTCTGGGGGCGTGCAAAAGTCACACACAGAGTGCTGACTGCTGATTGTGCCTCTGGCTTTCTCTAGCGGGAGGAAAACAGAACCTCACAACAGCACTGAAATCCAGGTCCAACTACACTTAACCTCAGTTTTGGGCGAGTTCCTGGGGACCCAGACTCATAAGGGTCCCTAGAGCACACAGAAACTCATGGGAACCCAAAGGCAGAGAGGTCTGTAGGCAAGCCGGCATGTGCAGACACAGCTGATCTTCACAACCAATTGGCTTGGAGGTCAATCCCCCCTAGTGATACCAACAACAATCAAGACTTAACTACAACAAGGCTGTACACATAATACACAAAGGGGTACACTGGGGAGGCAGAGCTACTGGGCCACAAAGTACAGCTAGCACACAAAGCTACTCTACCAACTCAGGGAAGCAGCAAAATATGTGGAGGCAAAAGAACAGATCACAAACGAAAGAAATGGAGGGGAAAAAATGACTGGATATAGAGTTCAAAACTACGGTTATAAGGTTTTTCAAGAATTTCCTAGAAAAGATGGATAAATTTAGCGAGACCCAAGAGGAGATGAAAAAGAACCAACTAGAAATTAAACATACACTGACTGAAATAAAAAATATTATACAGAAACCTAACAGCAGACTAGAGGATCGCAAGAATCAAGCCAAAGATTTGAAATACAAAGAAGTAAAAAAACTCCACTGGGAAAGAAAAAAGAAAAAAGAATAAAAAAATGTGAAGATAGTGTAAGGAGCCTCTGGGACAACTTCAAGCATACTAACATCAGAATTATGGTGGTGCCAGAAGACAGAGAGCAAGATACTGAAAACCTATTTGAAGAAATAATGACTGAAAATTTCTCCCACCTGATCAAAGAGATAGACTTACAAGTCCAGGAAGTGCACAAAACCCCAAACAAAAGGAATCCAAAGAGGATCACACCAAGACACATCATAATTAAAATGTCAAGGGCAAAAGACAAAGAGAGAATATTAAAAGAAGCAAGAGAAAAACAGTTCATTACCTACAAGGGAGCACCCATATTATTGTCAGCTGATTTCTTAACAGAAACTATGCAGGCCAGATGGGATGGCAAGAAATATTCAAAGTGATGAATAGCAAGAACCTACAACCAAGATTACTCTACCCAGCAAAGCTATCATTCAGAATTGAAGGGCAGATAAAGAGCTTCACAGATAAGCAAAAGTAAAGGAGTTCATCAATACCAAACCAGTATTATATGAAATGCTGAAAGGTACTCTTTAAGAAGAGGGAGAAGAAAATGGTAAAGGTAAAAATTATGAACAACAAATATATATCTATCAATAAGTGAATCTAAAAATTAGTGAATTAAAAATTTGATGAACAGAATAAACTGGTGAATAGAATAGAATCAGGAGCACAGAAAGGGAATGGACTGATAATTCTCAGGGGGAAAGGGGTGAGGGGTGTACAGGGAGAGACTGGACAAAAATCATACACCTATGGATGAGATCAATGGGAGGGAGTTAAGGGCAGAGGGAAGGGTGGGAGCTGGGTGGAGGGGTGCTATGGAGGCGAAAAAAGAGAAACAAATGTAATAATCTGAATAATAAAGATTTAATTTAAAAAAATGCCAAGAACAAAAGACAAAGAGAGAATATTAAAAGCAGCAAGAGAAAAACAGTTAATTACCTACAAGGGAGCTCCCATATGATTGTCAGCTGATTTCTCAACAGAAACTATGAAGGCCAGATGGGAGTGGCAAGAAATATTTAAAGTGATGAATAGCAAGAACCTACAACCAAGAATACTCTATCCAGCAAAGCTATCATTCAGAATTGAAGGTCAGATAAAGAGCTTCACAGATAAGAAAAAGCTGAAGGAGTTCATCAACACCAAACCAGTATTATATGAAATGCTGAAAAGTATTCTTTAAGAAGAGGAAGAAGAAAAAGGTAAAGATAAAAATTATGAACAACAAATACATGTCTATCAACAAGTGAATCTAAAAATTAAGTGAATTAAAAATCTGATGAACAGAATAAACTGGTGAATATAATAGAATCAGGAGCACCGAAAGGGAGTAGACTGACAATTCTCAGGGGGAAAGGGGTGAGGGGAGTGCAGGGAGAGACTGTACAAAAATCATACACCTATGGATGAGGACAATGTGGGGAGGGGAGGAGGTAAGGGTAGAGGCAGAGGTGGGAGCCGGGTGGAGGTGAGCTACGAAGGGAAAAAAAAGAGAAACAAATGTAATAATCTGAACAATAAAGATTTAATTTTTTTTAAAAGAATATTCACCATAGGATCATTTTTAATAATGAAAACAATAAGGAAAAGGTTAAATGAAGTGACTTATGATAGACCCATACCATGAATATGATACAGAATTAAAATGAATGAGGTATTTCCACACCTATGAACATGGGAAGATGTCTAAAGTACATCACATAGTGAAATAGTAATGCTGTTGACATATAAGAATATGGGAGGGGACAGATTAGGGGGTAGCTAAAGCCTTATCTGTGATTGTTTAATTTTTATTAACACTCTGGCTTAAATTCCTAGCTTAAAACCTCAGTTATGCCACTCACTTCCTGGGTGAGTCCTCTACCTCAATATTCTCATCTACAAAGTAAATGACACAAATGGGGACAAATGGCAGTGCCTGGCCCTTGGTAGGTACTCACCAAGTACTAGAAGCCTTTCCCTTGTCACTTTTCCAACATCATCTTACAAATGAAATCAATATTTTCATAACCTCAAGGATGGAGAAAGGACTTTCTTTGTGGTGGCTTTTCTCATGGTCCTATTTACTGCCCTTTCAAGCTCTTCTTACCTCCCATTTTTCTCAATCCCTTTTATGTTATCTTTTGCACATCCACTGTAAGAATTCAGAGCTCTGATAGCATTATGGGAAAGCATAATGCGTTTAGTGACAATGTTTTGCTATGTCTCCATATAATCAAATGAGATTATATCTGAAATTCCCTAGAAAGTAGACAGACAGATAGATATCAAAGGCTGTTGGATTTTGCTTAACAGAAATACAGAGAGATGGAAATTATACAAAATGATCTCCATTACTTCAAAGAAGAAGAAAGTAAATCATTTCATGTATGCAATAATTCAGCAGTTCTAAAAAATTGGGAAAAGAAGAGAAAAAGAAGGAGTTTGTGGAACTATCTCAACTCACTTTATTTTGCAAGTGAGGAAGCATTTGCCAAAAGGTCCCAAGGTTGTCCAAAGTCAATGAGCTAGTCAGCTGAAGGCCAGAGTAAAACTGGAACTTTTTACTACATTCTTTCCTTCCTCCCCAATTTGCCTCTTGCCTAGACATCAGTGAAGTGTGCATTCAGGAGATACTGTAGCCCTGGCCAGTGTTCTCGGTGGTTAGAGCATCAGGCCATCCACTGAAGGATTGCGGGTTCGATCCCCAACCACCGTCAGGGCAAGACACAATCAATGTGTTTCTCTCAAATCAATGTTCTTCTCTCCCCTTCCCTCTCACTCTTTCTAAAAATCAATGAAAATATATCCTCAGGTAAGGATCAACACACATACAAAAAAATAGGTACTGTAATTAGGGGACTACGCTGTCTCCAGTTACCAGGTTGATCTGGGATAATAAGCAATTCATTTTGGTCATTAAAGTGACCTAAGATAATCCAACCAGAGTGGCTCAATTGGTTGAACATCATCCTGTGCAGCAAAAGATTGCTCATTCGATTAGGTCAGTGCACATACCTGGGCAGGTTCAGTCCCTGATCCAGGCACATATGGAAGACAACCTATCAATGTTTCTCTCTCACATTGATGTTTCTCCCTCTCTCCCTTCTTCTCACTAAGTATGTATGCAATAATTAGGATGAGGATTAGATAAAAAGATATGTATTTGTGTATAAAATGACCCAAGATAAAGTTAAATACATGTGTGAAGTTTGGAAGAACCTAGAGTTTATTCAATTTCCCAAGAAATATTAGTTGCATATATTTACTTTTTTTTTTTAATTATCACCTACCACAGTAATGTTTTCAGAGGCCAATCCTCACTCAACTGGGCTATCTGGGATGGTGGTTGTTGTTGTTTTTTGTTTGTTTTTTGTTTTTTGGGGGTTTTTTAATATATTTTATTAGTTTTTTATAGAGAGGAAAGGAGAGGGATAGAGAGTTAGAAACATCAATGAGAGAGAGACACATCAATCAGCTGCCTCTTGCACGCCCCCCACTGGGGATGTGCCTGCAACCAAGGTACATGCCCTTGACCAGAATCGAACCTGGGACCTTTCAGTCCACAGGCCGACGCTCTATCCACTGAGCCAAACCAGTTTCAGCTATATTTACTTTTTGACAGTTTTTCTCCACTCACAAAATACTTCATTATGGCTTTGGAGGGCTAAAATCTTGAGATTAATTATTTTGATACCATTGTAATTAGCTAGTTATTAATAACAGAAAAGGAGAAAAAGGGGAAGCCAGACATTGTAGGCCTGTCATTTGGGCAGCTTCACCAACAAGCTGCAACTTCACACTCCAGAGATCCAACAAAGGGAAGTTGGGTTGACTAGGGAAAGTTCTGTCAATCACATCCGGGGACAGAGGTCATTGGCCAGAATGGATATGGCCCCTGCAAGGGAACGAAGATTTAGTAATGCATAATTCCCTACACAAAAATGTTCGCTCTGGGCTCTCTTGTTGCTCGTATGGCTCTTGGCTCTTGGTTCTCTTATGTTCACCCATGTGCCCACAGTCATGCAGACCCCCACACACAATGGACTAATGGACTTTAGTGGAGAAACACAAGCTAAGCTAACCTGATGCTAGATTGTACCTGGCTCCAACAGGGAAAGGAAACTCTGAACACTATCTCTAATTTTAGCTCTGCTGAAGCCCCAGCGACACTTTTTATGACTGGACTAAGGGAAATTGAATTCTTGAAACCCAAGGGGGTAATTCCATGGAAATAACCCTTTCTACCATTTCTCATCCTCCCATGGGGGCCTCTGGCAATGCTTATTCTAGGCTACTCCAAGAACCTCACTCCAATGAGCCACCGAGGAAGATGAGCTCCTCTCCTATCCTGTAACACTTTCATCCTTTACAAGAAACAAACAGTATCTTTTTTCTTCTAACAAAACATAAAGCCTTTAGCTTGAGGGTCATCCTTAAACCCACAAGGAGGGGTCTCCAAGGAAAGAGGTCAATGGGTCCATCTTCCAGGGATCTTTAGCACCAAAATCAAGGTATGATGTCATTTTTACCAAAATGGTTTTACTCTTCTGTCCCTTCCTTATATCTAAATGTTAACTCCCAATCATCCACTCCGACTGGGCCCCGGGTCCCTACTCTTGACCTGAAAATCCTCCACCTTTCTCTCGCTGCCCTTCCCAGCTACCAGACCTCTCCCTACTTACCATGCTGCCCACACTGCTAAGCAATGATCTTCCATCCTCAACCAACAAACACCTTCTTTTCTTTCTCCTGCAAAACAGCCAAAAATGTCAATTATCCTTTCTCCTTTGGGCAAAAATATGAGAGACCATTATTTAACAAAAATTAAACAAATAAAAACAATTATAATAGCAGGTTACTTAACAATCTGGCCAGTTCCTTCCCTTTGGCATGGCATTGGAACATTGGCTGTGTGGATAAATCTGGCAATGTCTGTTGTCAGTAAAAGCAATTTAAGTTTTTTGTTTAAAAACATGTTCTCAAATCCAAAAGAATATACTTGAAACTAGACGTTACTTATCACTTGGATTAAAAATTTTATTGGTCTTGTTCTCTCCACCCTGGCTGGTTTGGCTTGGTGGATAGAGCATCGGCCTAGGGACTGAAGGATCTCGGGTTTGATTCTGGTCAAGGGCACATGCCTGGGATGTGGGCTCCATCCATGGTGGGGGAGTGTGCAGAACGCAGTTGATCAATGATTCTCTCTCATCACTGATGTTTCTATTTCTCTCTCTCTCTCCCTTTCTCTCTGAACGCAATAAAAATTATTTTTAAAAAATGATATATCAGCTGAAAATAAAAATAAAAAAGACAGGGTAGAGAACTGACTATCTGGAAGATGGCGGCTGGCAGGACAGAGTTTATTTAAAGTTACAAAAAGGAATTGACAGCAAGTTTAAATTGAATTGCCATGGCCTAGAGCAAAGAATATCTTTGCATGATATTATTCTACAATGTCATTATAATTTTTGATATTTCACAACAGCATATTGTACAAGTATTCCAAACAAAATTACAAACTAATTCTTTGAATGTTTGGCAGCAATTTAAAAAAGGACATGAAAGGATTTAATCCCTTTCAGAAGGAATTAAGACAATGGGAAGGCACTTGGGCATTCTATCCTGGCCCCTCTTAAACTTTTTTGCCAAGAGAGACCCTCTTCTCACAATCAAATGGTTCTCAGCTGTTGCCTAAGCTTTCTATTCATGCTGAGGTTGAAGCCTGGAGTGGCTGGTACCACGGATCTGCCTCTCGCCAAATGGTGTGAGCTGGGCCCTCCCTGGAGAAGGAACCTGAGTTCCCTGAGATCTGTGATCAGTGCCGGGGCCCCGCCAGCAGGCAAGGAGATCTCAAGAGAGGTGCCGGGCATGGAGGCCACAGGGGCATAGGCTACCAAGGAGACAGAACTGAACCTCACAACATCCTGCTTGGCCCCAGAGGATGACTGGTTTAGCCAGAGACGAGTAAGATTCCTCAGGGAAGGAACAACCTAAGACAGGAACAGTCACAGAGGGGCCATCAGGAGAGAACTTGAGGGTCAACAAAGGTGGGGCACAGACCCTCACCCCCCAACCTTGCAGGGGCCTGAACCCGCACCCCTTCTGAGGGAGGTCTCCTGCCTCCATGCTTGCTTCGCTTCCCATGCCCATCCCAGATCGGGACCCAGGTAACAGACAGAGAGCAAAAGACAAAGAGAGAATATTAAAAGCAGCAAGAAAAAAAACAGTTTATTACCTACAAGGAGCACCCATATGATTGTCAGTTGATTTCTCAACAGAAACTATGCAGGCCAGATGGGAGTGGCAAGAAATATTCAAAGCGATGAATATCAAGAATACCTGTCAGCGTTTCATATAATACTGGTTTGGTGTTGATGAACTCCTTTAGCTTTTCCTTATCCGTGAAGCTCTTTATCTGCCCTTCAATTCTGAATGATAGCTTTACTGGGTAGAGTAATCTTGGTTGTAGGTTCTTGTTATTCATCATGTTGAATATATCTGTCAGCTGACAGTCGAATGGGTTCTCCTCTGTAGGTAATGAACTGTTTTTCTCTTCCTTCTTTTAATATTCTCTCTTTGTCTTTTGCTCTTGGTATTTCAATTATGATGTTTCTTGGTGTGGTCCTCTTTGGATTCCTTTTGTTTTGAGTTCTGTGTGCTTGCTGGACTTGTAAGTCTATTTCTTTCACCAGGTGGGGGAAGTTTTCAGTCGTTGTTTCTTCAAAAAGGTTTTCAGTATCTTGCTCTCTCTCTTCTTCTGTCACCCCCATAATTCGTATGTTATTATGCTTGAAGTTGAGCCAGAGGCTCCTTACACTATCTTCACATTTTTGGATTATTTTTTCTTTTTTCTTTTCCAGTGGAGTGTTTTTTGCTTCCTTGTATTTCAAATCTTTGACTTGATTCTTGCATTCCTCTAGTCTGCTGTTAGGTTTTTGTATAATATTTTTTATTTCAGTCAGTGTATGTTTAATTTCTAGTTGGTTCTTTTTCATCTCCTCTTGGGTCTCAGTAAATTTATCCAACTTTTCTAGGAAATTCTTAAAAAACCTTATAACCGTGGTTTTGAACTCTATATCCAGTCATTTTTTCCCCTCCATTTCTTTCATTTGTGATCTGTTCTTTAATCTCTGCATATTTTGCTGCTTCCCTGAGTTGGTAGAGTAGCTTTGTGTGCTAGCTGTACTTTGTGGCTCAGTAGCTCTGCCTCCCCAGTTACCTGAAGTGGACACTCTTGGTACACTCCTTTGTGAACTATGTGTATAGCCTTGTTATAGTTAAGTCTTTTTTTTAATTAAATCTTTATTATTCAGATTATTACATTTGCTTCTCTTTTTTCCTCTCCATAGCTCCCCTCCATCCAGCTTCCACCCTTCCCTTTACCCTTACCTCCCTCGTGTTGACCTCATCCATAGGTGTATGATTTTTGTCCAGTCTCTCCCTGTATACCCCTCACTCCTTTCCCCCTGAGAATTATCAGTCCACTCCTGATTCTATTATATTCACCAGTTTATTCTGCTCATCAAATTTTTAATTCACTAATTTTTAGATCCACTTGTTGATAGATATGTATTTGTTGTTCATAATTTTTAGTCTTGGTGGTAATAAAATCCCTTAGTCCCTTTTTGTCTGTGAAGCTCCTGATTTCATATTTAATTTTAATTGATAGTGTTGCTGGGTACAGTATTTTTGGATTCAGATCCTTCCTTTCTATGACTTTATATATTTTATTCCATTCCCTTCTGGCCTGATGAGTTTCTGTTGAGAAATCAGTGGCTAGTCTGATGGGGGTTCTTTTGTAGGTAACTTTCTGTCTCTCAGGCCGCTTTTAAGATTCTTACTTTGTCGTTGGTGTTTGCTAATTTCATTATAATGTGTTTTGGTGTCGGTCTTTTGGGGTTCATTTTGCTGGGGACTCTGTGAGCTTCTTGGATTTGTGTGGGTTTTTTCTTCCCTATATCAGGGAAGTTTTCTGTCATTATTTCTTCAAACAGGTTTTCTATTCCTTGCTCAGTTTTTTTCTCTTTTTGGAACCCCTATTATGTGGATGTTGTTTTTTTGTGTGTGTTTTTAGTGTTGTCCCAAAGATCCCTTAGGCTCTCCTCTTGCTTTTAATTTTTTTCTAGAACTGCTCTACTTGGGTATTTTTTCCTACCTTGTCTTCTAGCTCACTGATGCAGTCCTCTGCTTCTTCTAGCCTACTCTTGATGCTTTCTATTGAGTTCTTTACAGCAGCAATGTCATTTTTCATTTCTTCTTGGTTCTTCTTCATTTCCTCTTGGTTCTTACTCATGTTGTCGAATTTGTCTTCCATTCTTTTCAGCCACCTTATGACCATTTCTCTGAATTCCTTCTCTGGCAGGTTGCTTGCCTCCATTTCATTTACTTCCTTTTCTGGTGATGCCTGCTTTTCTTTCATATGTGGGCTCTTATTTTGTCTACCCATGGTCTCTCTTCTCTGGGTGTCTGGTTATGTAGTTCTCTCTCTCCTGTGTTGATTTAAAGGCACAAAATACAACACAACCAGGTACAACACACAAGGCACTGATCAGAAATGTCTTCACTTAATAGCCACAAATAAAGGTGACCACCAGAGAGTGACAAATTAGGGAATAGAAGAGAAAGAAGAGAGAAAAGAAGAAAAAAGGAAAGAAAAGAAAAGGAAAGGAAAGAAAAGAAAAGAAAAGAGTGCCAAAATGAAATTGGGAGAAGAGAGAAAAATGAAAAAAAGAGAAAAAATAAGAGAGAATAGAAAGAGAATTAGAAAGAGAAGGGGAATAAATTATATATATGAGAAGAAAACTAAAATAGAACAGCCACTAATCTCAACAAATACCAGCAACAAGTACTTGGAGATTAATGCAAACTATAAACAACAACTAATATCAAGGAAGGCATGAGAAAACAAAGTAAAAAAAAAGCAAACAAAAGCAAAACAAAATAAGAAGAATAAGCAAAACAATCTCACAATAAAGTATAAAAAACTAAATAATTAACATTCAAGCAAACATCAACAAGAGGACAGAGAGAAAAACAATATTTTGGATAGTGAAAACAGAGAAGAGCGAGGTGTGTATGGACTTGGAGCAAGGGATTGGAAGTTAGATATGTAAGTGAGGTGAAATTTTAACAGGGGGTAAAAAGAAAGAATAGGGAAAATCTAAAATAGGAAAAGGGTAAGAGAAACGGCAACAAAAGGGGAAAAGTTAGAAAGAGAATGATGACATAAAGATAGAGTTGAGATAGAGTAAAATGATAATAAAGGAAAGATGAAATTAGAATGTAGAACTCTAATCTCAAAGTAAAATAAAGAGAAAATAAAATGACACTTTTTTTAAAAAAAGGTAAAATAGTAGTCGTAATAATACTGATTGAAAATAAAATATAATAACTAAAAGGGAAAATCAATTGAGGAAAAAAGAGAAAAAAAGTTTCTTACGTAAAAGATGAAAAATTAAAATAATTTAAAAATTAAAATAATAAAATGTGCAGAAGTGAAGGTCATTCACTTCCTCTGTTGTTCTGTTTGGCACACGTGTTTCCCAGTCAGGACAGTATTACAGTTCCCTGTGTTCCACTGGTGCTCAGGGTTGTAAGCCAGTCCTGGTTTTTAAGCAGGTGGTGTGTCTTAATCTCTTTATTCTTTTGTGATTACACAACAGTCAATTTGTGAGTCAGCCCCTGGGTGACAGTGTTTTGGGATTGACCTCTGAGACTATAGGTCCCCTCTAGCCTGTGCTTAGATCTTGCTTTTCCTGTGACACTCAATAGTGGTTTGTGGGAGCGGGCTGCTCCAGGGCTGGGTTCTCTGAAGGTCACTCCCCACTTCGATCCCTGCGTTCCAAAAAAAAACACTTTCCCTGCAGTCTCCAAGGGTGTCCCCAACTGGGTGATCCTATGTATTGGGCTTAGCAATCAGAAACAAGGATCTGAAGAGGAAAGAGTGCAAGTCTGCACAGTCCCTCTTCCCCGTTCTTGTCCAAGCAGCCAGCACACTTTAACAACTCCAAAACTGTCCTTCTGCATCATATCAAGATGGGTTGCTTTCTAGAAATCCCTTCTTTTAGCCGTTCTGAGGACCCCCTTCCACATTCACAGATCATACCAGGCCCAACAGCCACGGATTTCTCTAGGTACAGATTTCCCCCCAGTCCTCCAGGTCCCAGTGCACGTGTTTCTCTGTCCTGTGGGACCAGAGGCCTCACATTATCCCAGGCAAAATATGACCTTTCCCTGTGGCGTGCAGGGCCCCTCTGAATCCAAGCGCTTGCACCAATTCAGGGCCAGTGTTCTTGGGCTTGCAGCTGTTCGATGAGTGCTGAAGCTGTAGATTTTCAGGCTTCTGTAAATATCCACTTTCCCCTTCAAGATGGCGTAGTCTCCGTGTCCAAGCTGGCAACTCAGGGAGGGAACCCAGTAGCAGTGGGGGCTGCCCGGTCAGGGGAGCCCCATCCAGCAGTCCCCCAACTTCTCCTGGAGTATAACTGTCCCTTAACTCACCAACAAACACTCCCAATGCGAGCTTCAGCTGTTCTCTCTGCTCCGGGACAAGGTTCCGAACACGTCCATCTATTCTGCCGCCGTTTTCCCCTCTTCTGTTTTCCTCCATTTCTTTTGTTCATGATCTGTTCCTTTGTCTCCACATTTTTGCTGCTTCCCTGAGTTGGTAGAGTAGCTTTGTTTGCTAGGTATCCTATATGGCCCAGTAGCTCCGCCTCCCCAGTTACCTGAGGTGGACTGTCTTGGTGCACTCCTTTGTGGACTGTGTGTATGGCTTTATTGTAGTTAAGTCTTGATTGTTGTTGGTATCACTGGGGGGAATTGACCTCCAGGCAAATTGGTTGTTAGGATCACCTGTGTCGACGTTGGGAAAACTTCTGTGCTGGGGTAAGCCTTATGATATAAGACTTGCAAAATTGAAAAAGCCTTTGTGTTTAGCTTGGATGGGGCAGAATGTCAGGGCTGAGCAGACAGCCTTGGCTTCCTATCAGCCCTGCCCTATGAGGCCCCTGGGTCTCAGTGTCCCTTGGTAATCGCAGCCCTCTCTGCACACTTGCACTTGTGCACCTCCAGACCTCTTCCTTTCTGGCTCGCCTGAGTTTCTGTGCACTCCAGAAACCCGTATGAGTCTGGGTACCCAGGGTCTCAACTGAAAGTGGGGTTCAGTGCAGTCGGAAGTGGATTTTAGTGCAGTTGGGAGGTTCTGTCTCCCTCCCGCTAGAGAGAGCCAGTGGCACAATCAGCAGTCAGCCCTCTGTGTGCACACTCATGCTTGTGCCCCTCCAGACCTCTGTCTTTCGAGGCTCCCCTAAGTTTCTGTGCATTTCTACCTTTTCACAACAGTCCAGACTCCCCTCATATGAGTCTCATCCAGAACTGGGGTTCAGTGCAGTCAGGAGTTTCCATTTCCCTCACACTAGAGGAAGCCAGCCAGACCCACCCACCTGTCCTCTCCACACGTGTGTCTCCATACCTCAGCATTTTGCAGTTCCTCTGAGTCTCCGTGAGCCCCTCTCTTTCCTTCTAGTTGTAGAATTTCCACTCAGCCAGCTTTCCTGTGGTTCTGGATGATGTCTGTTCTGCCTTTAGCTGTAGTTTTGAAATTGTTGTGCGAGGCAGCAGTTTAGGTGTTCACCTATGCTGCCATCTTGGTTTCTCTAGAAAATTTTTACTTTAGAAAATTATTTTCATTTGTAATGCTAACAGCAAGACACCCATGAAAAACACACATAGTGTCAAAATAAGCCAAAGGAAAATCGTTTGGGCAAAAATAAAAAGAATCCCAATTCAATTTTATAGAAAAGACTCCTTTATTAACTTTTGGTCAAGAATATGTTTATGTACTTTCAGATAACAAATCCAAGAATATGTGGACTCCTGAAACAGAGAGGAATTGACAAGTCTGCTCCAACCATGAAGACAAGAGGAGAAACAGTCCAGAGATGGAAGACGCTGATGACGCCTTGCCATTCTAGCAGTCAGTGTGTCACATTGTAGTGTGTCGCTACAGGTTGCCTAGGACCAAACCAGAGAGGGTTGGACCAGCATTGCCACCATTTGTCCACCATCCAGATACCATTGCTGACATGTACACACAAAGAATTCTTTGACATTGAAACTGGGACTCAGAACTATTGAACATTGAAATTGGGACTCAAACATTTTTTGTTCTTATAGATTTATTTCTAGTCTGAAGAGGCAAGATTTTTTAAAGAAAAGAATCAGGGGATGGGAATAGATACAGAGGCAAAAGAGTATTGAACAGACTGTCAAACAACAGTGGGGAGGCAAGGGAGGCTGGGGGCTGGGGCTTTAAGAGATCAACTGAAGGACTTGTATGCATGTATATAAGCATAACCAATGGATACAAGACACTGGGGGTGGGAGGTAGGTGAGGGCATGTACTGGGCGGTAGGGGAGGTGGGAGGAGGTCAATAGGGAGAAAAAAGGAGACATATGTACTACTATTTGTAATACTTTAAACAATAAAAAATAAAATAAAATAAATTTAAAAAGTAGATAATTGAATTGATACTGATTACATTTATTTAAAAAGAAAAAAAAAGATAGCTACTTTCTCTCCTACTTCTAGTTGCCTTGGATTTCACCCTCAAGATGTTTGCTACGCCCACATCTCATCAGTCCTTGCTGGGCTATAGTAGAGTATATCATGCCTGGCAAATGTCACCTTAATACCTATGCACTGTGTTCCTCAGTTGTGCTTTGCTCCTCTTTCCTGTGTCATCAGGAAAGCCTTTGTCACTGTGGATCTAAAGTTTCCTGCTGGAGTTGAAAAGGCACATGAGAACCCATTCAAAGGGAAAGCCTTATGAGTGTTATATTTGTCAGGCACAATTTACCCATGAAGATGCTTACTTGACAGAAGCACACAGAAAATGTGGCCAAATTTCACTGTGACCGACCCTGTCAGAACCCAAGAAAGTGATTGGGTGTCCACTTGCGAAAGCAGCATTCCTATAGTGAGCAGGGCAAGAAATGCTGATACTGTGATGTTGTGTTTCCTGGGTGCTCTGCCCTCATTCAGCATCAGAAGCCACAAAAGAAGAAGCACTTTATGTGTGACCAGTGTGATTACGCTTGCAGACAGGAGAGGCACGTGATCAGGCACAAGTGCACCCACACCGGGAGAAGCCTTTTGCCTGCAGCCACTGCAACAAGACCTTCTGCCAGAAACAACTCCTCCACTTGCACTTCAAACGCCATCACGTCCCCAACTTTGTCCCTGCGGCCTTGGTTCATCCTAAGTGTGGCAAACATTCACATGGCCAAATACCATGACAAGACATGCTGATGATTGTGCTGCTCCGGATGGTGCAGAAGGGAACATGCAGGAGAAACAAAGAGTAAACACGAAGAAAAAGAAAGATGCGCTCTGAAAAAAGAAGACTCCTCCGACAGCAAAAGGGCTGAGCCAGATCTGGATGACAATGAGGCTGAAGAGGAACCTGCCAATGAGGATGAAGCTAAACCTGAACCAGAGCCGCAGCCTGTGACCGCAGCCTGTGACCCCAGCCCCATCACCTGCCAAGAAGCAGAGAGGGCCCCCCACCCTTGGCAGCCTAAACAGACCCAGCCAGCTATCATCCAGGTTAAAGATTGAGAACATTGTAGTTGAAGTAAAGAAGCAGCCAGATGCAGAACTCGTGGAGAGGGAGGAAGAGGCCCAGCCCGAGAGAATCCAAGATGGCGGCATAGGTAAACACCTACACTGCTGCCTCGCACAACAATTTCAAAACTACAAATAAAAGACAGAACGGACATCATCCAGAACCACAGGAAAGCTGGCTGAGTGGAAGTTCTACAGCTAGAGGGAAGGAGAGGGGCTCACAGAGACCCAGAGGAGCTGCAAAAAGCTGAGGTACGGAGACGCGCCCATGGAGAAAGCGGGGGCGGAGTACCTGGCTGGTTTTCTCTGGCAGGAGGGAAATGGAGACTCTCAAAGGCATTGAACCCCTTATCTTACGACACTAAACCCCAGATCCAGCCGAAGCTCATACGGGGGAAGTTTGGACTGTGAAAAGGGAGAAGTGCACGGAAATTGAGGGGAGTCACAAAAGTTCAAAGGCCTGGTGGCGCACATGGCACTGCGCACAGGACAGACTGCTGATTGTGCCGCTGGCTTTCGCGAGTGGGTGGGAGACAGACCCTCCCAACTGTGCCACTTCTGACTCCACTAAGCCCCTGTTTTGGGCGAAACCCTGGGGACCTAGTCTCGTGTGGTCCTGGTGTGCAGGGGAGACGAAGGGGCAGCGGTCTAGAGGCACTGCGGGCGCTCGGGCACAAGGACCGCTCCAGCCATTACCCAGTCACGTGAGACTCAGGGGCCGTGGAGGGTGGGGCCGACTGGAAGGCAAGGCGGTCCCTTAAGCCCTGAGACTCCACCCCTCCCAAGCTCAACAGAGGCTTCTTCCGTTTTGCAAGTCTGGTATCATAAGGCTGAATCCAACACAAAAGTTATCCCGGCATAGTGAAAATGCTGAGACAAGGGAAGGGATCACAAACAAAAGAAATGGAGGGGAAAAAAAAAACGACTGGATATAGAATTCAAAACCACGCTTATAAGGTTTTTCAAGAATATGCTAGAAAAGTTGGATAAATTTAGTGAGACCCAAGAGGAGATGAAAAAGGACATACTAGAGACAATGACTGAAATAAAAAATATTATACAGAGTCCTAACAGCAAACTAGAGGATGGCAAGAATCAAGTCAAAAATTTGAAATATAAAGAAGCGGAAAACATTCAACTGGAAAAGGAAGAAGAGAAAAGAATCCAAAAATGTGAAGATAATGTAAGGAGCCTCTGGGACAGCTTCAAGCGTACCAACATCAGAATTGTGGGGGTGCCAGAAGAAGAGAGAGAGCAAGATACTGAAAACTTATTTAAAAAAATAATGACTGAAAACTTCCCACATCTGGTAAAAGAAATAGACTTACAAGTTCAGGGAGCACACAGAACCCCAAATAAAAGGAATCCAAAGAGGACCACACCAAGACACATCATAATTAAAATACCAAGAGCAAAACACAAAGAGAGAATATTAAAAGCAGCAAGAGAAAAACAGTTCATTACCTACAAGGGAGCACCCATACAGTAACTGTCAGCTGATTTCTCAATAGAAACGATGCAGGCCAGACGGGAGTGGCAAGAAATATTCAACGTGATGAATAGCAAGAACCTACAACCAAGAATAATCTATCCAGCAAAGCTATCATTCAGAATTGAAGGGCAGATAAAGAGCTTCACAGAGAAGAAAAAGCTAAAGGAGTTCATCAACTCCAAACCAGTATTATATGAAATGCTGAAAGGTACTCTTTTAGAAAAGGAAGAAGAAAAAGGTAAAAGACAAAAAATTATGAACAACAAATACATATCTATCAACAAGTGAATCTAAAAATTAAGTGAATTAAAAATTTGATCAACAAAATAAACTGGTGAATATAATAGAATCAAGAGCACAGAAAGGGAGTAGACTGATAATTCTCAGGGGGACAAAAATCATAAAGCATTATACAGACTGTGAAATTACAATAGAAAGATTAAAGTTAGGTGAGGTAGATAAGTGATCAATTAAAGGACTTGTATGCATGCATAT
>JAAGEH010000452.1:30947025-30988673 GCA_011751065.1 Lasiurus cinereus | reverse complement strand
TATATATATATATATATATTTTACAGAGACCTAAAAGCAGATTAGAGGAAGGCAGGAATCAAGTCAAAAATTTGAAATATAAAGAAGCAGAAAACACTCCACTGGAAAAGCAAGAAGAAAAAAGAATCCAAAAATGTGAAGATAGTGTAAGGAGCCTCTGGGACAGCTTCAAGCGTACCAGCACCAGAATTATGAGGGTGCTAGAAGAAGAGAGAGAGCAAGATACTGAAAACCTATTTGAAGAAATAATGACTGAACACTTTCCCCACCTGGTGAAAGAAATAGACTTACAAGTCCAGGAAGCACACAGAATCCCAAATAAAAGGAATTTAAAGAGGACCACACCAAGACACATCATAATTAAAATACCAAGAGCAAAAGATTAAGAGAGAATATTAAAAGCAGTAAGAGAAAAACAGTTCATTACCTACAAGAGAGCACCCATATGATTGTCAGCTGATTTCTCAAGATAAACTATGCAGGTCAGACAGGAGTGACAAGAAATATTCAAAGTGATGAATAGCAAGGACCTACAACCAAGATTACACTACCCAGCAAAGCTATCATTCAGAATTGAAGGGCAGATAAAGAGCTTCACAGATAAGAAAAACCTAAAGGAGTTCATCAACATCAAACCAGTATTATATGAAATGCTGAAAGGTACTCTTTAAGAAGAGGAAGAAGAAAAAAGTAAAGATAAAAATTATGAACAGCAAATACATATCTATCAACAAGTGAATCTAAAAATTAAGTGAATATAAAATCTGATGAATAGAATAAATTGGTGAATATAATAGAATCAGGAACATAGAAAGGAAGTGAACTGACAATTGTCAGGGGGAAAGGAGTGAGGGGGGTGCAGGGAGAGACAACAAAAATCATATACCTATGGATGAGGACAATGAGGGTGGGAGGTAAGGGTAGAGGGAGGGTTGGGAGCTAGATGAAGGGGAATTTTACAGGGGGGGGGGAAGAGAAACAAATGTAATAATCTGAACAATAAAGATTTTTAAATAAAAAATACAAAATATTTTTTAAAAAATAATGTGAAGTGAAACCAGTTAAAAATGATTCTTGCACATGAACTGTCAAGTTTAAGATGTGTTTTTCAGCCCTACCCAGTTTGGCTCAGTGGATAGAGTGTTGGCCTGTGGACTGAAAGGTCCCAGGTTCAATTCTAATCAAGGGCATGCACCTTTTTGTTTTTTAATTTTTTTAATTTTTTTATACATATCTCCCCATTGCCCCCCCTCCCTCCCAGGCATAGCCCAATCCCCCAGTGTCTATGTTCATTGGTTAAGGGGCGTGCGTGTACCTTGATTGCAGGATTGATCCCCAGTAAGGATTGTGCAGGAGGCAGCTGATCCATTTTCTACCTCTCTATCCCTCTCTCTTCCACTCTGTAAAAATCAATGAAATGTGTATTTTTTTAAATGTGTTTTTCAGAGAGCCTCAGTCTTGCTCATTTCAAACACTTCTTTCTTCTATGTGTTGCTTCTAAGAGAGCCATCAGTTTGCTGTCAGACTCTACATTGATACATTTTGTACTTAATTGTACTGTGTGATATTTTTCGTTATTTTAGGACACCAGCATGAGACCTGTAATAAAATATCCCTTGGGGTTGAAAGCTGTGGATGAGGATCTACTGCTGTACAGCTAATAAATCGTAAAGGATTAGCAAATGCTCCAAAATAAAATAACATAACATAACATAACATAACATAACATAACATAACATAACATAACACAATATAACAGTTCTCTACTGGAGAAACACAGCTATACGTATTTCACTCATCATCGATCCAAGTGAGTCCAAGACAAATGTGCAAACTCTTCATCTCTCCCAGCCTGAGTGCTTGGGACTCTTCTCCTAAAAAAAAAAAAAAAAAAAAACATCATTTTTCAACCAGGGTTCCAATCAAGCAGGCTGAAAGTTTGGGCAGGATTTCAACGAGATCTTCCCCTAAATTTCGTTCTGCTCATTACCCCACTTCCCATCATTTATCTCAGGAATGGGATATTGTTGCTCTAAAGCAGAGAGAGATCAAGAACAAACACATTTATGCCGAGGCCGGTTTGGTTCAGTAGATAGAACGTCGGCTTGCGGACTGAAAGGTCCCGGGTTCGATTCCGGTTGGGGGCATGTACCTTGCTTGCGGGCACATCTCCACTGTGGGGTGTGCAGGAGGCGGCTGATCGATGTCTCTCTCTCATCGATGTTTCTGACTTTCTATCTCTCTCCTTTCTTCTCTGTAAAAAATCAATAAATATATTTTTTAAAAAAAGAATAAACACATTTAAAGTTTTAAACATACAAGTTTTTGTTGTTGTAGTAAGAGCCCAAGTTTTTATATTTCAAACTTTAAATTTAAAAGAAATCTGAATACCTCTGTCCAATGTTGATTGGTAGTTAGAATATTGGTCCTTGGACCAAAGGTTTGCAGGTTTGATTCCCATGCAGGAGGCAACCAGTCTATGTGTCTCTCACTGGAAAAATGTCCTCAGGAGATGATTAAAAACAAAAAAGAAATTGGGCTTCAAATGATAAGGAAGAATGGGTTATTATCCACGCTATTTCCACCTATTGTCCAGATAAGAATTCTCTGGGTCAGAAGAAAGAGAAATACAACAGACATGGTAAAGGGGACAATGGCATCTCATCTCTCTGAGCTGCATTTCAAAGTCCTGATCAGCAAGGAAGCAAAAGAATGGTCCCACATGCTTTAGGAAGGGATTGAACCGTGAAGAGAAACCTGAAAGACTTGAATCACTCTTGAGCTCAGAAGGAGAAGAACACCAACGACCAGATGGATATACTAACATCTCTGTCGATGCCAGAGTGCCTCCCACCAGTCATGTGCCATGGCAGCATGTAAGCTTAATAGAAATAAGATAACAGCATAGGGAATTATGGAGGCAATGAATGGACTTAGCTTAAGTTTCCACCAACTGGTAGAAAGGGTGGTCAAAATAGAAATGCATACATAGTTTTAGAAGACAGAGACAGTTGTCTTATTTGCATCTCAGAGCTTGTAAATAGGAGATTGGTACTTCTATCTGATACAGTTTAGCACATCCAGGGACAGGGTAGCGGAGCTGTGAGTGGTTTAGTTCTACCCAAGGTCAGTGAGAGGAACTGCCAACAAACAGCAAAGCAAACTCTTCAGTGCAACCTGTGCCTTTTTCTAAAGCTGGGAGTGTTTGTGCGGTCTGAACTCCAGGAATGGCTGTGTTCCTGCCATGGAACAGTACATGGGAGAGAAAAACAAACAAACGGGGATGGACGAGTCCATCCCAGGCATCCAAATGAATGTATTTTCATCGCTAAAATTGCACACAGCTCTCAATGGAGTTTGTTTCAAAGTGAGGAAACGCACAGATGAAGCACACAGATGAGAAAGATGAAGGCAGAGAGTTGGCTGTGATTGTTCGGAATCACATGGAAGTTTGTTTGCTCTTCGGCCACTTCAAGTACACTTTTCAGGCAGCCAAGGAGGGAGATAGGAATGTTTCCTGAACATTTGATAAAGGTTGCCTTTCACTTCTCCCCAGTATACACAATTTTAAAGCTATATCCACTATTCATAGATCTTCTGTCCTAATGTATTTCCCCCACACATACACTTTTCCCAGTTTCATCAAGGTATAATTGAAAAATTAAAATGTATAATTTTATTTTTTTATCCTTTGAAATATTTTATTTTATTTATTTTGGGGGGCATAAAATATTTTATTTTATTATTTTTTATTTAAATAAATTTTTATTGTTCAGATTATTATACTTGTTCCTCTTTTTTCCCCCATAGCTCCCATTCACTGGGATTACACCCTACCCTCTGCCCTTACCTCCCCTCCATTTTCCACATCCATAGTTGTGTGATTTTTATCCATTCTCTCCCTGCACCCCACTCACTTTTTTCCCCCTGAGAATTATCAGTCCACTCACTTTCTATGTCCCTAATTCTATTATATTCATGAGTTTATTCTGTTCATCGGATTTTCAGTCCACTTGATTTTTAGATTCACTTGTTGATAGATATGTATTTGTTGTTCATAATTTTTACCTTTACCATTATCTTCTTCCTCTTCTTTTTTTAATTTTAATTAAATCTTTATTATTCAGATTATTACATCTGTTTTTTTTCCCCTCCATAGCACCCCTCCACCCAGCTCCCACCCTTCCATCCCTCCCATTGACCTCATCCATAGGTGTATGATTTTTGTCCAGTCTCTCCCTGTATACCCCTCACCCCTTTCCCCCTGAGAATTATCAGTCCACTCTCTTTCAATGCTCCTGATTCTAGTATATTCACCAGTTTATTCTGTTGATCAAATTTTTAATTCACTTAATTTTTAGATTCACTTGTTGATAGATACGTATTTATTGTTCATAATTTTTTGACTTTAATCTTTTTCTTCTTCCTCTTCTTAAAGAGTACCTTTCAGCATTTCATATAATACTGGTTTGGAGTTGATGAACTCCTTTAGCTTTTTCTTCTCTGTGAAGCTCTTTATCTGCCCTTCAATTCTGAATGTTAGCTTTGCTGGATAGATTATTCTTGGTTGTAGGTTCTTGCTATTCATCACGTTGAATATTTCTTGCCACTCCCGTCTGGCCTGCATCGTTTCTGTTGAGAAATCAGCTGACAGTCGTATGGGTGCTCCCTTGTAGGTAATGAACTGTTTTTCTCTTGCTGCTTTTAATATTCTCTCTTTGTCTTTTGCTCTTGGTATTTTAATTATGATGTGTCTTGGTGTGGTCCTCTTTGGATTCCTTTTATATGGGGTTCTGTGTGCTTCCTGGATGTGTAAGTCTATTTCTTTCACCAGATGTGGGAAGTTTTCAGTCATTATTTCTTTAAATAGGTTTTCAGTATCTTGCTCTCTCTCTTCTGGCACTCCCACAATTCTGATGTTGGTACGTTTGAAGCTGTCCCAGAGTCTCCTTACATTATCTTCACAATTTTGGATTCTTTTCTCTTCTTGCTTTTCCAGTTGAGTGTTTTCTGCTTCTTTATATTTCAAATTTTTGACTTGATTCTTGCCTTTCTCTAGTCTGCTGTTAGGACTCTGTATAATATTTTTTATTTCAGTCAGTGAATGTTTCATTTCTAGTTGGTCCTTTTTCATCTCCTCTTGGGACTTGATAAATTTATCCATCTTTTCTAGCATATTCTTGAAAAACCTTATAAGCGTGGTTTTGAACTCTATATCCAGTCGTTTTTTTTCCCCTCCATTTCTTTTGTTTGTGATCCCTTCCCTTGTCTCGGCATTTTCACTATGTCGGGGAAACTTCTGTGTTGGATTCAGCCTTATAATGCCAGACGTGCAAAGCCGCAGAAGCCTCTGTTGAGCTTGGGATGGGTGGAGTCTCAGGGCTTAAGGGACCGCCTTGCCTTCCAGTCGGCCCCGCCCTCCACGGCCCCTGAGTCTCACGTGACTGGGTAATGGCTGGAGCGATCCTTGTGCGCGCGAGCCAGCAGTGCCTCTAACCGCTGCCTTTCCAGCTCCCCAGCATGCCAGGACCACACGAGTCTAGGTCCACAGGGTTTCGGCCGAAACAGGGGCCCAGTGGACTCAGAAGTGGCACAGTTGGGAGGGTCTGTCTCCCGCCCACTGGCAAAAGCCAGCGGCACAATCAGCAATCTGTCCTCCACGCAGCACCGTGCGCGCCGCCACCAGGCCTTTATCTTTTGCGGCTCCCCTAAATTTCCGTGCACCTCTCCCTTTTCACAGTCCAAACTCACCTTGTATGAGTTTCGGCTGGATCTGAGGTTTAGTGTCGTAAGATAAGGGGTTCAATGCCTTTGGGAGTCTCTGTTTCCCTCCTGCCAGAGAAAGCCAGTCAGGTACTCCGGCCCCCCCTCTCTCTCTCAGCACTAGCATCTCCGTACCTCAGCTTTTTGCAGCTCCTCTGGGTCTCTGTGAGCCCCTCTCTTTCCTTCTAGTTGTAGAAGTTCCACTCAGCCAGCTTTCCTGTGGTTCTGGATGATGTCCGTTCTGTCTTTTAGTTGTAGTTTTGAAATTGTTGTGCGAGGCAGCAATGTAGGTGTTCACCTATGCCGCCATCTTGGATTCTCTCTTTTTCTTCCTCTTCTTAAAGAATACCTTTCAGATTTCCATATAATACTGGTTTGATGCTAATGAACTCCTTTAGTTTTTCTTATCTGTGAAGCTCTTTATCTGCCCTTCAATTCTGAATGATGGCTTTGCTGGATAGAGTATTCCTAGTTGTAGATTCTTGCTGTCCATCACGTTGAATATTTCTTGCCACTCCCATTTGGCCTGCATCGTTTATGTTGAGAAATCAGCTGACAGTCGAATGGGTGCTCCCTTGTAGGTAATGAACTGTTTTTCTCTTGCTGCTTTTAATATTCTCTCTATCTTTTGCTCTTGGTATTTTAATTATAATGTGTCTTGGTGTGGTCCTCTTTGGATTCCTTTTGCTTGGGGTTCTGTGTGCTTCTTGGACTTGTAAATCTATTTCTTTCACCAGGTGGGGAAAGTGTTCAGTCATTATTTCTTCAATTAGTTTTTCAGTATCTTGCTCTCTCCCTTCTTCTGGCACCCCCATAATTCTGATGTTGGTACACTTGAAGTTGTCCCAGAGACTCCTTACACTATCTTCACATTTTTGGATTTTTTTTTTCCTTTTCCAATTGAGTGTTTTCTGCTTCTTCATAGTTCAAATCTTTGACTTGGTTCTTGCATTCCTCTAGTCTGTTGTTAGGTTTCTGTATAATATTTTTTATTTCAGTCAGTATATGTTTAATTTCTAGTTGGTCCTTTTTTGTGTCCTCTTGGGTCTCACTAAATTTATCCATCTTTTCTAAGAAATTCCTAAAAAAACCTTATAACCATGGTTTTGAATTCTATATCCAGTCGTTTTTTTTCTCCATTTCTTTTGTTTGTGATCTGATCTTTTGTCTCCACATATTTCACTGCTTTCCCTGAGTTGGTAGAGTAGCTTTGTTTTCTAGATGTCCTATATGGCCTAGTAGCTCTGCCTCCCCAGTTACCTGAGGTGAACACTCTTGGTGCACCCCTTTGTGAACTGTGTGCACAGTCTTGTTGTAGTTAAGTTTTGATTGTTGTTGGTGTCACTGGGGGGAATTGACCTCCAAGCCAATTGGTTGTGAGGATCAGCTGTGTCTTCACATGCGGGCTTGCCTCCAGAACTCTACCTTTTTTAGTCTCTTTTTCTGTAAGTTTATTATTGGTGTAAAGAAATGCCAGAGATTTATTGGTGAAAATTTTTTATCCTGCCACATTGTGTAATTCATTTATTAAGTCTAATAGTTTTTTGATGGAGTCTTTTGGGTGTTTTATATTCAATATCATGTCATCTGCAAATAAAGACAGCTTTACTTCTTCTTTTCCAATTTGGATGCCTTTTATTTCTTCTTTTTGTCTAATTGCAACAGCTAATACTTCCAGTACCACGTTGAACAGGAGTAGTGAGAGTGGGCATCCCTGTCTTATTCCTGTTCTTAGGGAAAATGATCATAGACATGAAGTTATCAGGGGCATAGAAAGGGAGTGGACTGACAATCCTCGAAGAGAAAGGGGTGTGGGGGTGTGAAAAGAGATTGGACAAAAATCATACACCTTTGGATGAGGACAGTTGGGGAGAGGTAAGGGCATAATGTGGGGTGGGAACCGGGTGGAGGGGAACTACGGGGGGGAAAAGAGGAACAACTGTAATAATTTAAACAATAAATATTTAAAAAATAATAATAATAATAATGTTGGGGGGTAATTAAATTCATATGTTTGCCCCAATAGCATACCTTAATATGAGCTTCTTCTGAACTTTCATAGCAAACTGCTGAGTACATCTAGATAATAAGGTTGAAGCCCACCTTATGATAAATTACTCTACACTCTGATTTGGCTAAATAATTTGTGGTCCAAAATGTTTAGTGCCAAAATCCTAATTTGAGCTACAGGTAATATTTCCTTTTTAAAATAATCCTCACCTGAGGCCATGTTTTGTCAATTTGTTAGAGAGGGAAGAAGGGGAAGAGAGGAACATCAATGAGAAAAACATTGATTGGTTGCTTCCTCTAACTCACATCTTAGGTATTTGCTCTAATAGGGAATTGAACCCACAACCTTTTGATGTATAGGACAACACTCCAACCAAATCAACCACCCAGGACACATACAATATTTCAGGACCAACTTTCATTACTATCAGTTTACAAATAGAATTATGCGCAAGCAACTGAATTGTATAACAAAATATGTATCAGAGTTTTCTTTTATCTCATTCTAGTTTTATTTACACACTGTTTTTTAAGATGCTGAAAGAAATTGGAAAGAGAAGAAATTACTATATTTTATCTCCAAGTTTACCTGTTGTTCTCTGAGTGGAATTGCTATGTTTGAACAGTCATAAAAGGTCTGAAATTTATTGGTTCAGTTAGGACTCTGGTGGCAGACTTCCTGGGCTAGAACCCCACTTCTACCAAGTTCTAAATAGCTTCATAGGTAAATTATTTAATCCCTCCAAGCCTCAGTGTCTTCAACTGAAAAAAGTGAGAGCCCCAGCCGGTTTGGCTCAGTAGATAGATCATAGACCTGCAGACTGAAGGATCTCAGGTTTGATTCCAGTCAAGAGCACATGCGAAGGTTGCGGGCTCAATCCTCAGTAGGTAAGTGCAGGGGTCATCCAATCAATAATTCTCTTATCATTGATGTTTCTATCTCTCCTTCTCCCTTCCTTTCTGGAATAAATAAAAATATATTTTATTTTTAAAATTTTTTACTTTAAAAAAAAAGTGAGAATCACAACTGGGCTCACCTCCTAGGGATATTGTCAGTATTAAGTAAGATGATCCATTTAAGAAGTAGATCAGTGCCTGAGACATGGCAAATGTTCAATAAGTGTTAGCTATGATGCTGATGCTGCTTCTAAATATGAAGACAGAGTGAAGGATAGAGGAAAAAAATAAAAACAACAAATTAATAATATTTCCTGAGCATGTCTCTCTTGAAAACGATACTTGGGGCTTTCAAACACATAGATTTAAAAAATGCTACCAAAATCACTGAGCGATATGCACAACCTTCTAATATGTGCTCTATGATGCTTAATTTAACCTTAACATAATTAAAATGGTAAATTTGATGTTATTTTAACACAATAAAAAGGAGAGGGAAGGAAGGAGGGAGGAAAGGAGGAAAGGAGAAAGGGAGGGAGGAAGGAAAGGAGGGAGGGAGGGAGACACCTAGTGCCCAGGTGAACAGCAGACACATGAGGTGGGCAGGTGCTTCAGAGGATCCTGATCCTGCAGGACACCAGTGGTTAGTCTCTTCTCTGTTCCTGTACTCTCCACCTGCACAGAGAACCTCATGTTCTGTAGTGAATTGGAGATCTTTCCACGTAGTCTTTCTGTGTATGGAACATTTATTCATAGGATACACGAGTGGTAGTGAAATTTCTGGGTCAAGAGTGAAAATTTTGATATGTAGATAGAGTTTAATTGGAATTGAGGGGCAGGTTTTCAGTGACTCATGGACACCCTGAAATTGTGGACACTCTCTGAATGTGTGAGCACATGTACAGTTTCCTAGGATTTTAGGTTCTCACAGAGTGTCTTAGATTAAAACATGCCTGAGGCTATATGTGACCCCCTCTCCCCCGAACAGAATCCTGAACATTGTGTCTATAATCATTCAGCTTTGGCAAATGGAGTGTTTTAAGAAACTTTATCATTCGACAATTCATTGTATATGGGATCTTTTTTACATACGTATCTCATTCTTATAAGGTCTGAGCATTTCTGTTTCCCCTAAATGTCCTTTTGTGACCTCCCTCTCTATTCAGACTAAGCTCGGAAATAGGAATGGGAAAGGAGAGGATGCGGCTTATTTCGATTTCAGAATGGAGAAAATACAGCATCTCCTAGGAAAGGGTAAAGAGTGATACTGCCATAGAGGATGGTGTTGGAGGCTGGACAGAGGCTGTTGGCTCTGACTTCCAGGAGCAGTGCACACATAGCAGTTCAAGGGTTTGGATCCTTCAAGCTGCTTGCCAGGTTGGAATGACTGATGACCTCAGAAGCTTCCGACCTTCCTGATTGGAAGGACCAAATTCCGTGATGCTTGGCAGCGGAGGTGGGCAACAGCATCTTCTCCAAGAATCTGAACAGATCAGAGTCTAGGTGTCCTGAAAGGGAAGATTTGGGAGAAATCATGGCCAGCTGTGGTCCAAGCTTCCAGCGTGAGAACCAGAGACCACAGCCTAGCTGCTCAGGGTGCCCCCTGGAGGTGAGAGTGGTTGAAGTCGTCCCAGGGCCATCAGGTGAGGAGACTGGGGGCAGAAGGGATTTGAGAGGGCTGACCATTAAGGAAGGGGGACCTGAGTGAAGTGTATGTGAAAGAGAGATTCAGAAAGCCCGGGACTGGAGGAGAGCACGGGAGCTGGGGACAAGGACATCCCCACGAAAGGACAGCCTGGGAAGCTAGGAAGGAGGCAATGAGATGAGAGCCAAGGTGAGAGCAGGGAAGGGAAGAAATAGTGGAGGGTTCCTCTCTTTCCCCTCCAGTGGGAGAAATTATCACCAACAAGGGAGGGTTTTGGGGGCAGAGATGTAGAACAATGGAAAGATGGCTGGGGGTCAGGTGGGCATCACCAAAGGAGTAAGATGGAAAGATGGCTGGGTGGGAAGGTTAGTAGACTATGAGACTGGAGACAATGGAGGGAAAGAAGTGGGGAGAAAGGTTTGTGAAACCAGTAGCTGAATTCCAGAGGCAAATGCTGGGTATTGTAGCCTGGTTCCTTTTCGCAGGCCCCTGTGCAGAGGGCAGCGCCCTGCCTCAATCTGCTGGCCAGAAGAGGAAGAGGGACTGGCCCACAGAGGAGGGGACAGAGGAGAAACCTGTCCCTGGGGCTCAGGACCTGTGGGTTGTGGAGACGCTGTGCGGGCTCAAGATGAAGTTGAAGAGGCAGCGGGTCTCTTCAGTGCAACCTGAGCACCATCAGGCCTTCAACAGGCTGCTGGGTAGGAAGGGACCCTGGAAAGCACCCTCCAATCCTACTCCTTAAAAAGGACCCTCCCATAACTACCCTTTCCCATTAGAAAAGAATTCCCGGCCAGTTAGTGAGCTCCCTCTCCCAGGAGGGCTCCGTCTCAGTCACTCATGGGGGCACTTGGAGACAGTGGAGGACTAGGCTCCACTTCAAATGGGACTGCACTTGGTTTCAACTGCACCCTCTGCGACCTCTCAGCTCTGACTGGCCTTCTGAGTCGAAACACCTTCCTCTCTGTACGAGGACACAATAAGGCCTCCTTCCCACCCTGATGGACTGTCCATTGACGATGGCTATGGCATTGGCAGGGGTACATTCATGATGTTGATGGATTATTTAAGCTCTGAATGGTGCAGATATGTGATTGACACCCCACCTGTCACTCAGTCACCCCAGACTGGTGGGTAAGGTTCAGGGGTCACCACTGTTTCCTTGCCCCAGGAACAATCTCCTCTAACCCTCTTCCTACTGGCCTCATTCTTGGTCATTATCCTGAAACTTCCCCAGAAGGGCCATGGTTCTGTTCTTGGCCCTGGAACGCTTCCATGGCAACCATGTTGCTGTCCTCAAGCTGACATACACCCTCTTTCACAGAGGATCCTGTCATTAAAAGATTCCTGGCCTGGGACACACATCTGAGGCTCTCGGACAAGGTAAGAAGTACTCCTGCTCTGCCGTCTATCCTGGGGGAGGGGAGAGCCTTCTGAGCTCACAGTTCTCTCTCCAACCTGATGCCTTGTCACCCTTCCCTTGGGGACCAATGGGCTTCCTGCAGAATGGACGGGCCGCCCTGCCTCAGCCCTGGCTCCTCCGGATCTTTTATGTTTCTTCTCTTTCCGTCAGTATCTCCTGTCCATGGTGATAGCTTATTTCAGCCGTGTGGGCCTCTTCTCCTGGCAGTACCAGCGAATTCACTTCTTCCTGGCCCTGTGAGTATCTTGCTTATTCTCATCAGTCAGTATTTATACCCTGGGATATGGAGGGAGAGGAGTTGTGTCCCTGACCTTTCTTCTATTTCTTTTTTAATTTTTGTTAATTATCACCCAGGTATATTTTTCCCATTGATTTTTTAGAGAGAATGGAAGAGAGCGGGAGAGAGAGAGAGAGAGAGAGAAACATCAATGTGAGAGAGAGACACCCGTTGGTTATCTCTCACAGAGCCTCAACCAGGGGCAAGGAACTGAGCCTGAAATCAAGGAAGGTGCCCTTGACCAGAGTGGACCTCAAGACCCTTCAGTTGAGGCTCTAATCACAGGGCTAACCAACTAAGCCCTTTCATCTATTTTTATAACCTACTTGTACTGTTTCATCTAGGTATAAAAATGATAGAGTTGTATTATAGGGTTTTTTTTATACTGTTCTTTGTAAAAGCCAACAACCCTAATGTCAGTTAAAAGATTGAACAAAATAAAACACAAAAACTTCATAAAGAATTGATACCATTTCACTTTGCTCCCAAATAGGCGTGGGACTAGCCATTTCTAACTCTCTTTCTCCTTCTTTCCCTCTCTCTTTCTCTCTCTCTCACTTTCGCTCTCTTCCCCACCCCACCATAACCATGCCAAATATAATGGTCTTACTCCTTAATATAGGCCCTCATTAAACAACACAGATCTAGCCCTGGATGATGTGTGACTTAGGTGGTTGGAGTGTTGTCCTCTCAACCGAAAATCGAGGGTTCGATTTCCAGTCAGGGCACATATGCAGGTTTCAGGTTCAATTCCCAAACCCAACTGGGGCACATGCAGGAGGCAGTGGATCAGAGTTTTTTTCTCTCTCTCTGTGTCCCTCCCTCCCTTTTCCTTTCTCTAAAAATCAATGAAAATATTCTCAAATGAGGATTAAGAAAAAAAGTATTAAACAACACAGATCTATTGTAAAATGCAACCCAGAGGTGTTTCTTACAAATCTCCTTGAATATCCTTCAAAAACTCAGGTTTAATCACATCAACCACCCCAAGAATTTCGTTTGCTAATTTCCTTCTAAATCAAGGCCAAAGTGTACAGCTTGAATTCAGCTGTTTATAGGGTCTCCATCAATATCACTCTGATATCCCATTATTTGTTTCACTGCTCTTATAAACACCTTTGCATGTTTTCTTAATATTGCTTTCTGTGTAGGTATTATTTACATGTATGTATCTAAAAAATATGTTTCTTATACTGGTTCAAACAAAATATTTTCAGATAACTTCTATGACCCTCTAATTTCTACTTCCCAGTAGTTTGTTATCCAAACTGTATCACAATGTGATATCTTGGATTACAATGACTTCTCTTCTCTCCCTTTCTCCTTCCCCAATCCCATTAAACTAGACACCACTATTGAGGACAACTCTTGTCAAAATATCAATGGCTTCTTAAAACACTCCACACAGGGTTGTTGTTTTTTTAATTTGCAAATGTCAAAGTTATATTGAGTCTGTAAGGTAATCAGTTTTCCACTTGACTGTGAGAAAAAGCGTTCATTCACTCATGCATTCATTCATTCTCTGCAACTTTGTACAGTCCATCTCATGTGCCAGGGAATGTGAGGAGAATTAAAAAGTGCTGTTGAGCCAAAACCGGTTTGGCTCAGTGGATAAAGCGTCAGCCTGCGGACTGAAAGATCCCAGGTTCGATTCCGGTCAAGGGCACATACCTTGGTTGCGAGCACATCCCCAGTAGGACGTGTGCAGGAGGCAGCTGATCGATGTCTCTCTCTCATCGATGTTTCTAACTCTATCCCTCTCCCTTCTTCTCTGTAAAAAAAAATCAATAAAATATATTTTTTAATAAAAATAAATAAATAAAAGTGCTGTTGAGTTAATGGGCCTGTTAGTCATTTGGTAGGAAAGTGATGAAGGCAGAAATGGACGGGTCGGCCCCTGCCCGCAGGAGCTGTGTGGGCACTGACACTAGAGGGAGGCAGGTATGCACCACACTATGAGTTTAAGGGAAGAGGCCGGCTTCCCTGTTGAATTTTATCTTCATGGCCAAGGTCTGAGAGGTGTCCTCAGGTCCCGCTCAGCTTCCTGGTGCCTATGTGGCACTCAGAGACACAGATAGGACCCCCTAGGGCCTGTGTGAGGACGACCCAGCCCATGTGCTTTCCGGGAAGCTGTCCTCCCTGCCCTGTTCCTGAGGGGCCACCTAATGTCCTTCCTCAGCTACCTGGCCCTGGACATGGAAGAGAATTACCACGCCCCTAAAGAAGCCATCTTGTCCTTCCTCTATGGGGAGAACAACTGCCCCTCGCGCCCCTTGTTCCACAAACTGCGATTCCAGTTCTTCTGTTCCATGGGCTGGAGGGCAAGGGTCACGCGAGAAGAGTGTGAAGAGGTAGGTGGGCTGTGGGATTAGGGAGAGGGGGCCAGGTTGGAGAGACAGGAGACCGTGGGGGATCGGTTTGGGGATTTGGGGATGACAGAGAATTGGAGGCTGGACCAGGGATGGGATAGGGTCCACCTGGAGAGTCATCATCTTCTCGGGGGGCTGTTTGTCCTTCCAGATCCAGGCTTTTGATCCAGAGCTCTGGGTGTGGGGGCGAGATCGCACCCTCCTTTCTGAGACCACCGAGCCTAAGGTAGGTCTGAAGGAAAGCGGGTCTGGGTCCTCACAGGTCCAGAGGGAAGGGTTTGTTGTCTCTTTAAGAAATCCCAGGAATCCAATGGC
The DNA here is from genome assembly GCA_011751065.1 of Lasiurus cinereus. Lineage (NCBI taxonomy): Eukaryota > Metazoa > Chordata > Mammalia > Chiroptera > Vespertilionidae > Lasiurus > Lasiurus cinereus. The sequence goes on along the minus strand of JAAGEH010000452.1, from coordinate 30,973,977 downwards.
TGGACCCACACTCATCATCCCCCTCCCCATCACCCCTCTACACACTGAAGTGGACCCGCCAGGCACACAGCCAGGCACTGACTCAGCTCCCAGCCAGAGCTGACACACAGGCACCTCCGTGGGATGTGTGGGGGCCAGACCTCAAGATTTGGTGGAATCATTTTAAACAGAGCAATGAGGTCCAAGTAATCAATTTGTTGAAATGTTGAGTTTTGTGAAAAGTGAGTAAGTTTCTAATTTTTTTCCATATATTGTGCCTTTCTGTTGTTCACTCGCTTGGGCCTCTCATCCCTCAGGAACGCCAACTGTAGGACTTGCTGCAGTGAAGTCAATGTCTAACAACAGGATAGCAGATGGAACCGTCTCTACATACAAAGATCAATAGGTAAGTCCCGACTAGCTATGTTTTCATCCAAGCTCACATGCAAACAAATCGCCTATGGCCAGATCACCATGTTCTTTCACTTCCCCTGGCTCACCAACCTCTCCCCTTGCACCATTACATGTCTCCCCTCAAGTTTATGGTCAAGAAACTTTGTCAGAATGAACTAAGGTTGAGAAATACTGGATCTGGCATGGCTTACTCTGATCAACACATGGGAGTTACAGATTGTGGCAGAGGATGAAGTTTTGGTTAAAATCTTGTGACATAGCTTAGTCTATTCTGGCCCCGATAACAAAATACCACAGATGGGTGGCTGATCAGCAACAGACATTTAGACATTTATTTCTCGCAGCTCTGGAGGCTGGAAGGCAGAGGTCAGGTGCTGGCACGGTGGAGTTCTGGTGAGGACTGTCTTCTGTGCTGCGGACGCCAACCTGTTGCCATGTCCTTACACAGGGAAGGGGCGAGGCATCTCTCTGGGGTCTCTTCTCAGGGCAGACAATAAGCTCATTCTTAGGGACCCCACCCAATGACCTAACTGTTTCCCAAAGGCCCTCACCTCCTATTCCCATCACCTCAGGGGTTATGAGTTTGAGGGACACAAATACTCACACCGTAGCACTAGCCTCGTTCAGACTTGGTCTGATGGTTAAACATCAGGATCCAGGGTTAGGAGCAGGGATGGGGCACCCAGGCTCATGATCTGGAGGCTGACATGTCAGTGATGTTTACCGTGTGGCTGGAAGTTCAGATGTGAAGGAGCACAAAAGGACCAAGGTGTGAGTGAGCTAGAGCAGCTCTCTCCCTACGGGTGCTGCCCCCGAACGGTCACCTAGAGTCCTGGCTCTAAAGCAGGTCGCTGGGTATATTGAGGAAAGTTCGGACTTAGGGTCTTCAAAGTTCAAGCATCTCACTTAGAAACAGTGACTCCGGAGTGGGGTTGAGAAGTGGGGACTGGAGATAAAATGGGGCCCATAGGTTAGTCTAAGCTCTGTTAGAATCGCCTGGGGGTTTAATCATCTTTACGTGTGGAGAGCTGCCTGCTTGGAATGTGACATCCGGTCTCTTCCTCTTACCTCCAGATTGCTGAGCCCTGGGCAGACTCCACTTTTCGGCAGGAAGCCAACCCAGATACTCAAGACAGACAGGAGGAAGGGAAACTTCATCCAGAAGAGCCCAGAAAGATCTCCAGCAAGCTCAATAGCTATGTGTGTCTGTCCCTAGGAGCACTTCTAGGAGTCTGTAGGAGGGCAATAAGGAGCTAGGGTTTTTTCAGCTTCCATCCCTTCCTGAGGCCCCATCCCAAATTTCACATTGCTTAACTCAAAGCTCCCCTGAGGCAGAAGCTGGAGGTCCCACATTTTCTAACCCTGGTTGCAACGGTCCAGAGCCATTTGATCTGAAAGTGGCGTTTGGGGTCTCAGACCAGGAGGGAAATACTTTAAAGCACAAAATTAGAGCCCTAAGTTTGTGAGAGCTAAATGTATGCCTTACATTTTATCAGTTTGTTTAGAAAACGTTACCCATAGGTTTGTTATATTTATTCTCATATTTAATATTTATATATGTATGCTAGGTAGCTTTGCAATAATCGCAGTTTTGAAGACACAATGTTCCTACAACATTTTTAATGAGTATTATAGCTGGTACACATATGTCAATATAATTTTGTCTACATTTTCAAGTGAGGTTTTTAATCTATTATATTTATATAATATCAGTTATCTTATAGTGAGGTGGATAGTTCTCCCATATTCTTGTAAATATAAATTTTTATTTTTTGGTCTTCATTAGTGAATTGTGAGAATTCAGGTGTAATATTTTACCTTGCCTGGGTGACATGTGTGTATGTTAATTTAGATCATCTCTTGAGGAAATACAATAAAGATGAATTCTCACCTTCAGGATGAGTGGTCCTGTCAGTTTGAATAGCCCAGTGGTCTGCAAACTGCTGGTCATGAGCCACACGTGGCTCTTTGGCCCCTTGAATGTAGCTCTTCCATGGCCTAGATGAGTCTATTTTGAAGAAGTGGTGTTAGAAGAAGTTTAAGTTTTAAAAAATTGGCTCTCAAACAAAATTTCAATCGTTGTACTGTTGATATTTGGCTTTGTTGACTAATGAGTTTGCTAACCACTGGACTAGCCTGCTCACTGTCATGTGATAATGTTGCTTTATGGCTTTGTGATTATTCAACCAAATTTCTTAATTCTGAAAAATAATCCTGAATTGTTAGAAAAAAAAATACAAGTTGAAACAGATCCTACACTAGAGTCTGAGAGCGGGCGGGAGAGGGACGATAATGAGATAGAAGAATGGGAAGAGCAGCTGAAACCGGTTTGGCTCAGTGGATAGAGCGTCAGCTTGGGGACTGAAGGGTCCCAGGTTCCATTCCGGTCAGGGGCATGTATCTTGGTTTCGGGCACATCCTCAGTAGGGGGCATGCAGGAGGCAGCTGATCAATTCTCTCTCTCATCAATGTTTCTAACTCTCTATCCCTCTTCCTTTCTCTCTGTGAAAAATCAATGAAATACATTAGAAAAAAAAAATGGGATGAACAGAGAGAAGGAAGAAAGCACCACGAGTACCCAGACAACAACCTGAAATTCAGAGTCAAGGACATGTACTCTCTGGGCAAAACACACACAATAGTCACTGCTTTATCCTTAATGGGAGTTTTCTTCACACCTCTGATAACAGTTTCAGGTGTAGAAGGAACACCTGGGGTGTGTGATGAAGTAAAAACCATAGAAAAGAAATGAGGGTACTGAGGAAATTTCTGGAAGAGTTCAGGCTGTTAAGGAAGATGCTCATGGAGGAGGAGGAGCTAATGTGGACCCTGGATTGTGGAGGAAAGCGTCCTGGGAGATGGGATCCTCAGAGAACGCTGTGACTAGAACTTAAGTGAGAGCCATCACTGCCGTTAGGAACTAGCCAATACTTTATGAGAGCATACCGTCTGCCAGGGAGGCTGCCAATCACTTTCCAAGTGCTGTCTCATTCCACACAGCGGTACTATTAGGGAAGTCATTTAACATCATTCCTTCATAGATGAGGAAACTAAGTAGGCTAGTAGGATTAAGAAAGCTTCCCAAGCTCACATGGTGCAAAATTGGTAGAAGTAACATCTGAACCAAGGATTATATACCCACAGCCAGGATCCAGGATTCCCTGCTTACAAAATGGGCACAGAATCAGGTTGTCTGAGTGCTAAAAAAAATAATAATAATGATAAAATAAAAGATTCCTGTGCATTTATTATGCCCAACATCTTTTAAAAAAAACTATGGTGTAATTGTACATTTAATTCAACACAATGTTCTAGCTAAGTGTATGGCAAAGGAGTATGGGTTGTGATTGTGATTTTGTTGAGAGGGAGTCTTATAAAACCTTCATTAAAGAAAAATGACAGACAGACAGATGCAGTGTTTATAGCCTTCTTTGTGGTTTCTCTGTGGCTCCCTAGAAGACAGTGGAATATTCTGAAAAACATTCTGAACGCTCCCCCCCTCCCAGTCCCATGGGCATCTGATAGCTGTACCAGAAAGAGAATTTATGTCCTTTATGTCCTAGAATAGTCACCAAGCTCCACACTGATGAGACAGTGGCAGATTCTGATTGTAAGGTTCGAGGCGCAGGAAACGGGAGTCAGAGATTAGTGATGAATGGATCCCTGCGTCTCTGGAATCCTCTGGGCCTCCCTGCACTGTGGCCATGTATCTATCATCACATTTATCAACGTCTTTCTTATTTCTAATCATGTCTAGCAATTAATGTGCCAGCATTGTATGCTATTGGAAATACTTAGAAAAGGCAGGGGGAGGAGGGAACAGGCCCTGAAGCCTGTTCCCAGGCCTCTAACCACTTGAAATTTTAAAACTGCCACATTTTCCTAAACATTAAGATCTAAGTTTCTGAAGCCTGTGCTGGCAAGGAAGTTGTTCTCTAGGAAGGGCGAAGTGGGGGAGAGGGTGGGATGAGAAGGGGCTAAGGCCAGAGCAGTTTTCAGAGCGTTAAAGGGTGATTTGCCGTCAGTACCCATGACCGAGATCGTGGGAGGGAACAGTGGCCCGGAAAAAGGAGGGCAGGACAGAGAAGGTAGTCCCGTATCAACCAGAAAGGAGACCTGCTTTCCCGCTACCTTGAGTGTTACCCTGGGTTCGGCGAGGGTGACGGGGTCGTTGAGTCCGGGCATCTTCAGTCTTCGGCCAGTCTTCAGTCATGGCCAGCAGCGGTCATGGCCTGGAAGGGCGGCCCCTCTACGCTGAGACGCAGAGGGCCCGTCCCTTCTCCAGGGGCAGTCCCTTTTACTGCATGCTGGGCAGGGCTTGGCTGGAGCCAGGGGGCAGGGCACTGCTTTGCACAGTGGCCTTCCTTTCTGCCCATGAAGTATTTTCCAGGTGGCGCTTGTCCTCTCGTTGCACCCCCACCACGCACAGTCCCCTTTAGACCATGCATGGCTGCCGTTGGCCTGGAGTTGTGCCACAATGTGGACTCGCAGACTCACCTTTTGTCAAAGATGAGCTAACTCTGCCTGCTCCTCACGGGCATGGAAAAACTTGAAATGCCAAGTTCACTGGATCTCGGCCCTGGGTCTGAGGAGGCATCAGGGGAGGGAGTTTCGGAACAGGTGGCAGGTCATGGGCCGCAGGAGGAGCAGCCCGGTGGCTGGTGGCCACACCAGGCTGGGCCTGCGGGGGCGGGACTTGCTATTTCAAATGGCGGTCCCCATGGGAACGGCAAGCCATGTGTCCAGCCTGGAGTCTGCTCACAATACACAAGGGAAGAGCAAACCAAAACAGAAATTTCACTTAGCTGTTTGGAGCTGCTGGCGGACGGTGGGCGAGTGGCTCCCGCACTGCGCGGTGGTCTCTGATCGGTTCGCGACTGGAGGCACAACTGTGGTTCCCACAGAGGCCGCCGGCCGGGAAAGGGGCGGCCAAGGCGAAGAAGGAGGAGGAGGAAGAGAGGGAGCAGAAGTGGGGGCGGCGGGAGTGAGAGGGGTGGAAATGGGAGAGCGGCTGAGTCAGAAGAGTCAGAGACAGTCAGAGACAGAGATAGAGACGGGGGCTGAGGACTGGTCTGAGGGGGTTCCTTGAGAGGGAAGAGAACCTGGCTGTGGAACAGAAGGAGCAGAGGGAGAGACAGGAGCGCAGAGAGAAAAAGGCTGGACATATGGGACCTCGGGCCACTTCTCAGCTTGTTGGCAGAAATTACTGAGGTCAGTGAGGATGTTAAGTCCCACTTTCAGGTTATCTGGACCCATTCCTACTCATGCTGAGGCCATGCCACATTACAGAAGTAGCCAGATTGGTGAGGAGACACCCTAGAGGTGTGCTAGGATCCCAGGATCCGGTCTAGATTTTTGACGACCCATACCAAGCCCTGGGGTCGGGTAGCGGAGGCTAAGGACCAGCGACCCAGTCTTTGAGCCAAGACTGCAAACCGGGAACCCGAGGGACAGTGGAGGACGTCTCCTCTACTTCCAGGGGTCCGGACGGAGGCCAAAGGGCCAGAGAACCAAGGGGGGGCAGCAGGAATGTCTTCACAGCCTCCCCAGGTTCGGAACCCCTAGAGGGGCCTGGAGGGCTAAGCCCGGAAGGCAATCTCTGACGTGGGCCGTAGTTTATGGACAGAGACGCTGGAAAAACCACCAGGAATTAGGAGAGGCTGGGACTTACCCATGGCGCTGCCAAGCCCGGGGAAGGAGGCTGATGAGGTTCCTGAGCCACGAAGCAAGAAGAAGGGGGCACCCCAGACCACGAAAGGTCAAATGGGATGCGCACACCCACCCAGTTTCGGCACCAGATGTAAGATTCGAGGCGCAGGAAATGGGAGTCAGAGACCAAGGCCTGTCTAAAGAGGAGGTGTATTACGGAGGAGGCAGAAAAACCAGGATTAGAGGAAGGGAGAAGAAGGAGGGACCCGCCGGACTGTCTCCGGACTGGAAAGAGTAATATGTCCGGCAGTGACCAGGCCTTTTGAGGGAACAGGAAGGGGTTGGGCCCCAGGCACTAGGCATGCGCTGATCTGGGACGCTGGTACATCATAACTCTGCCCACCAGTTGGGGAGAGGGAGAATCTATCACTGATGTCACGCCCATCCCCTCCATGCTGCGTGAGAACACACTCTGCCTGCATCAGTTCTGACAGGGCTTCAGAACAGACCATTTGCTTTAAAAAATCACAGCTTCATCTCAAGGACAGCTAGTTGGGTGCCCTCCCCTTCCCCCCAACTCCTCAGGAGCCTGGACCTCCGGCCTTCATTTCACTCCGGCCAGAAGGCCAGGTTACCCACCTCATGACTTGGGATTCCTGAGTTTCCCGACTTGAGATTCCTGCCCAGGGACTTGAGCCAGCCTCCCCACTCTGGCCCCTGCACTGATATTTCTGAGAATCTCTTTCCCTTCCCCTCCCTCTTCCACCTGCTTCATTGTCCATCCTCTGGGGAGAGTGGGTCAGAAGTACTGGGGGTTGCTGAGCCAAAGGGATGGTGGGCGGGTGGGGGGAAGGAGAAAGGTGCAGATTTGAAGGAAGGAGAATGGGGGAAACACATCTGCATACAGGATACTGGGAGCCAGCGGCTGGAGGAGGTGGAGGATGGCCTGGGGGAGGGGGACAAAAACAGACCACTTGGGGTGCAGGGAACAGACCAGATACTTTGAGTTGGGAGGGAGGGGCAAAAAGGGAAACCAGAGGAGCAATTGGGAGTCCAGGAGTCAGAGGTGGGGATACTCGGGGAACCAGGGAAAGCCAGGGCTAAGTGAGGGGTGTGGGAGAGAGCAGGTGTGGGGGCAGTAGCACTCCCTCAGGGGTTTACTCCTCCTCTTACTCCTCAGTTTCAGTTCCTTCCCCAACCCTGACTCCTTGAAAATCACTGACAATGGCAGCTATTTTGAGGAGTGGGGGCCAGCTGGCCTATCTGCTGTTCAGCATGGACCAGGGGAGTGGTGAGGGGCCCATACCTGCCCCCTCGTTCAATATTTGAACATTCATCTGTACTGAAGTGTTACTTGAACCTGGGGAATCTCAGACTTGAGAGAGCTGGACAATCAGCAGTCAGCCCTCTGTATGCCCACTTTCACGTGCCCCCAGACCTCTGTCTTTCACGGTTCCCCTAAATTTTCCTGAACTCCTTCCAGACTCCCCCATATGAGTCTCGCCCAGAGCTGGGGTTCAGTGAAGTCAGAAGTGGGTTCAGTGCAGTTGGGATTTTCCATCTCCCTCCTGCTGGAGGAAGCCAGCCAGACCTTCCTCCGCCCGTCCTCTCCACGAGCGCATCTGTGTACCTCAGCTTTTTACAGCTCCTCTGAGTCTTCCTGAGTCCCTCTTTTTACTTCTAGTTGTAGAATTTTCACTCAGCCAGCTTTCCTGTGTTTCTGGATGGTGTCCATTCTGTCTTTTAGTTGGAATTTTGAAATAGTTGTGTGAGGCAGCAGTTTAGGTATTCATCTATGCTGCCATCTTGGTTTTCGAGCATCCACCACCAGGCTCTTTCTTACTTTACTGTATTGAGCAGTTCCACCCCTCTTGACCTGAAGTGGAGTGGAGTACCATCCCAGCGATGGGGAAGATGAGACTCCTTCCGTTTGGCTCTTCCCACTCATCGTCATGGAAACTTGTATCCCATTTACCCACTCCTGGTTGCCATGGAAATAGCAGCCAATGGACACATCCCAAAGTCAGGTCTAAGGCTGGTAATGGCCCTTCTTGGTTGCTGTGGGAACTTAGTAACAGTCTTGGCCCACACCTGACCTTTCCTCCCGTGTGAGGTAGCTGGATTGGACCATATAGGAGAGGGGGGAACTTAACCACATACCTCAGATAACAGGTATGTGGGTGGGGGTAGGGACTGGGCAGATCAGAGGTCGACGGGAAGGGTCTTGGGGGTCTCAAAGGCTTGAGGTTGGGGCCGCTTGGGAGAGGGGAAAGAGGCAGCCCAGAGGGGGGCATGTGGGGGGCCCAGCCAGGGCTGGGCCCCAGGTCTTTATAATATAGTTTGCTACAAAACTCAAAATTGGAGAAACCAAGATGGTAGCATAGGTGAACACCTAAACTGTTGCCTTGCACAACAACTTCAAAACTACAAGAACTGATATCATCAAGAACCACAGGAAAACTGGCTGAGTGGAAATTCTACAACTAAAAGGAAAGAAAGGTGCTCATGGAGACTCAGAGGAGCTGCAAAAAGCTGAGGAAAAGAGACACCTGTGTGAAGAGGACAGGCAGCAGTGGGCCTGGCTGGCTTCCTCTAGCGGGAGGGAGAGAGAAACTCCCAACTGCACTGAACCCCATTTCCAACTACACTGAACCTCGGTTCTGGGTATGACTCATATGAGGAAGACTGGACTACTGTGAAAATGGAGGAGTGCAGGGAAACTTTAGGGAGCCACAAAAGACAGTGGTCTGGAGGTGCACGTGAAAGTGGGCACACAGAGGGCTGACTGCTGATTGTGCCACTGGCTTTCTCTAGCAGGAGGAAGACAGAACCTCCCAATTTCACTGAAATCCAGGTCGGACTGCACTGAACCCGTTTTGGGAAAGATCCTGGGGACCTAGATTCAACGGGTCCCCGGAGTGCATGGAAACTCAGGGGAGCTGGAAAGGCAGAGATCTGGAGGCCCACAAGTGTGACTGTGCACAGAGAGGGCTGCAGCGATTACCGAGGGACACTGAAACCCAGGGCTGATGGGAAGCCAACACTCTCTGCTCAACCCTTAGACTCTGCCACCATCCAAGCCCAGGACAGAGGCTTGTGCAATATTGCAAGTCTTAACTCGGAGTCCAGCACAAAAGTTCTCCTGGCATTGACACAGCTGATCCTCACAACCAATTGCCTTGGAGGTCAATTCCTCCCAGTGATACCAACAACAATCAAAACTTAACTACAACAAGGTTATACACACAGTCCACAAAGGGGTGCACCAAGAAAGTCCACCTCAGGAAACTGGGAAGGCGGAGCTACTGGGCCATATAGGACACCTAGCACACAAAGCTACTCTACCAATTCAGGAAAGCAGCGAAAATGCAGAGACAGGGGGGCAACGGGGAAATATGTATACATGTAAAACAATAAAAAAATATTAAAAAGAAAAAGAAAATGCAGAGACAAAGAAACAGATCACAACTGGAAGAAATGGAGGAAAACGAATGACTGGATATAGAGTTCAAAACCATGATTATAAGGTTTTTCAAGAATTTCCTAGAAAAGATGAATAAATTTTGCAAGACCCAAGAGGAGATGAAAAAGGATCAACTAGAAATTAGACATACACTGACTGAAATAAAAAATATTATACAGAGACCTAACAGCAGACTAGAGAAATGCAAGAATCAAGTCAAAGATTTGAAATATAAAGAAGCAGAAACACTCCACTGGAAAAGAAAAAGAATAAAAAAATGTGAAGATAGTGTAAGCAGCCTCTGGGACAACTTCAAGTGTACCAACATCAGAATTATGGGGGTGCCAGAAGAAGGAAGAGAGCAAGATACTGAAAAATTATTTGAAGAAATAATGACTGAAAACTTCCCCCACCTGGTGAAAGAAATAGACTTACACGTCCAGGAAGTGCACAGAACCCCAAACAAAAGGAATCCAAAGAGAACCACACCAAGACACATCATAATTAAAATACCAAGAGCAAAAGACAAAGAGAGAATATTAAAAGCAGCAAGAGAAAAACAGCTAATTACCTACAAGGAAGCACCCATAGGCTTGTCAGCTGATTTCTCAACAGAAAATATGCAGGCCAGATGGGTGTGGCAAGAAATATTCAAAGTGATGAATAGCAAGAACCTACAACCAAGATTACTCTACCCAGCAAAACTATCATTCAGAATTTAAGGGCGGATAAAAAGTTTCACAGATAAGAAAAAACTAAAGGAGTTCATCAGCACGAAACCAGTTTTATATGAAATGCTGAAAGGTACTCTTTAAGAAGAGGAAGAAGAAGAAAAAGGTAAAGATAAAAATCATGAACAATAAATACATATCTATCAACAAATGAATCTAAAAATCAGGTGAATATAAAATCTGATGAACATAATAAACTGGTGAATAAAATCAGGGGCATAGAAAGGGAGTGGATTGAAATTCTCAGGGGGAGAGGGGTGAGGGAGTACAGGGAGAGACTGGACAAAAATCATACACCTATGGATTAGGACAATGGAGGGGGAGGTAAGGGTAGAGGGAGGGGTGGGAGCCAGGTGGAGGGGAATTATGGGAAGAAAAAAGAGGAACGATTGTAATAATCTGAACAATAAAGATTTATTTTTAAAAAACTCAAAATCTTCCTAAATAAATATTTAAAATAAAAAATCACAGCTTCAGATTTTTTTCTGTTTGTTTTTGGACATATTTTCATCTGGAGGAAATCAGACTTGTTAACTACTGGTAGGTGCCTGGGTTTTTTTAGAACCAACTGTATTGGCAGGAATCATGGTTAAGACACTTGCAGGTGGTTGAGCTGGAAAAACTGGCCTATTCCACTATTTACTAGCTGTGCAACAACGGACAAACTGCTTAAAACTGCTACATAGGCTCCTTCCTGGGCACCATTAAATGGGGGAAATAACAGTACCTACCTGAAGACATTACTGTGAAAACGACGTGGATTAAACTACTACATGAGGCAACTAGTCCTCAGCACACCTTATGCAGTATTTTTACTAATGAAGTGGGCCGTGATGGGGGCCGCAGGGTTGGGGGGTGGTATCAGCTATAGTGGGTAGAAGCTTACTCCTAGAATCTCAGGAAGCTTCTAGCACGAAGCTCCCAAACCACTGGAAGAACAGAGGCTTGGCTGAACCATCTTCACTTCTCATCCCTCCCTTCCTGCCGTCCACTCCCATCCTTGGCTCTTTTCTTTGTAAAGGCTTTTTAAAGAGCAATTGCAGATTCATAGTAGAATTTAGAGAAAGGCACACACGTTTCATACACGGGCTACCCCCACACATGCATAGCCTCCCCCATTATCAACTTCTCCAGTCAGAGAAGGACATTTGTCACAACTGGTAAGTCTATAGTGACACAGCACTCACCCAAAGCCATAGTTTATGTCAGGGTTCATGCTTGGTGTGGCACATCATGTGGGTTTGGACAAATGCATAATGACTTGTACCCACCAATAGAGAGTCCTTCTGAGTCATTTCCCTGCCCTAAAGTCCTCTGGGTTCTGCCTATTCTGCCCTCCCACCCCTGAGCCCTTGCTAGCCATGGTCCTTTCACTGCCTCCTTGCTTTGATTTTTCCAGAATATCACATATTTGGTATGGAGCCTATTTTATTCCTCAGCTGAGGATATGTTTATTGATTTCAGGGAGAGAGAAACACCAGTGGGCTCCCTCCTGTATGCACCCCAACCCGATCAAACCCCAACCTTTTTGATATACGGGACAATGGTCCAAGCAAGCCTCCCAGGCAGGGCAGATAGGGATCCTTTTTAGATTAGCTTCTTTCAATTCATGACATGCACTTAAAGCTCCTCCGTGTCTTCTCAAAGCTTGATAACTTACCTGATTTAGTGCTCAATCCTATTCCGTTGTCTGGATGTGCCAGTGTACCCTTTCACCTGTGCAAGGGCAGCTAGCTTGCTTCTAAGTCTTGGTGATGATGAATAAAGCTGGAAACATCCACGAGGCGGCTTTTATGTGGACATACATTTTCAACTCCTTTGGGTAAATCCCCAGGAGTGGATCGCTGGGTCCCATGGGAAAAGTATGTTCAGTTAGCCATTGCTCTTTCAATGCGGCACTGCCTTTCATGGTGAAGGGCTTTCTTCAACTTGTTCTGTGCCAGCTTTTAAAGGAGGGCTGATGGGGTAGAGTGAGGCACCAACACCCTGGGCTCCCCTGCCCCTCCCATGGAGCTCTGAGCATGCTCACGCTGGTTCACAGGTCCATAACCCTCTCCTTAGGCCTGCTACCTGCCCCTTGTGGAGAGGGAGTGGGGAGAGAGGGGTGTTAAGCTGCGATTCACTTTGTATCAGAAAACACTTTGTAGACTATTTTAAAGTCCATTTTAAATTCTGAGTTGTGTTTCTATTAAGTTTTGTTTTTTAAATAAATTTTATTGAATATTTTTTTACAGAGAGGAAGGGAGAGTTAGAAAAACCTTGATGAGAGAGAAACATTAATCATCTGCCTCCTGCACACCTCTGCTGGGAATGTGCCCACAACCAAAGTACATGCCCCTGGCCAGTATCTAACCCGGGACCTTTCAGTCCGCAGCTGACGCTCTATCCACCGAGCCAAACCTGCCAGGGCTGTTTGCTTGAATTAAACCAACATTTACTCAGAGCCTCATTCACCAATACAAATAATGAGATCATCCAGTCCCACCCCATTTTATGCATTTTTAATTAAGGCTACAGACAGACTTTACAATATGGAGACAACAAATATTTGAAGAGACACATTTCTTTGGCACTACTGTCCTTAAGTGCATTAATAGCGGACACAAATTGTAGTGGGTTTCTCCCTCCTGGAGACCAATAGAGTATCTAGCTAAGAGTATTTTAATCAAACTATTTTGTGTACTTCCCTATCTTTCATTATTAATCACTCATCTGCTTTAAGAAGCATTGTGACCTAGCAGGAGACTTTACACTAGCTGGGGAGACGCCAGACACATCAGCCCACTTGCATTCACTCATGCATTAATTTCATAATTGTCTGAACTCCACTTACATGTTGTGGAGATGCATAAAGGTTTTAGAGTAGAAGTTTTTAGTTTAGCTGGATTGAATTTTGTTTCTTCCCTGTGTGGCAGAGGGTCCAGTAATGTCAAACTCCTACCTTGATGAGTTTACTAAATAGTTAAGAAAACAAGACAAACATGTAAAGCGACATATTAACACAAAAAGGCAGAGATTCTGTCTCGAGAGAGAGACACAGACAAGGAATGGGAGGACACAGCTCAGGAACGTGGCAAACCCCGGCCACGGGCCAGGCCCAGGCCCGCTTGAAGAGGCCTGGGAATCCCATTTGTACCAGCAACACAGGTAACAGATGGATTCTCACAAACAACTTGGGATTGAAGGCAGGTGAGCAAGCATTAAGCTGGTGACACACAGCTCCTGAACAAAGCCCGCCCTGTGTCCACAAGGCTGGCAGTGGACACAGCATTGAGGCCCAGGCACTACCACGAAGGACTGAGTGAGCCTGCTGTGTGAAGCAGGTGCCCACCTCAGGTGTGTGGCAGGAAACTTCAGGGAGGTAAGGCGGAAGCTGTAGGACAGTCGTATAACCAGCGGGAAGAGCAGGCATGTGTGACATGGGCAGCTGCTCCTGCCCAGCAGACATAAGGACAGCGTGGACTGGTGTAGACCAGACAGGGGAGCAGCTGGACACAGACTGGCAGCACTTTCCCCCAAAAGTGCCAGATGTTCCAGAGCCATGGTCCCCAGCCCAGGAGGCCACTGAGGCCTGGTGTCCGTGGGAGCCTCTCAGGTCCTCTCTGCACCCCAGGGTAACCTTCCTTATAGGACAGGAAAGGGTCCACCTTGACACCCCCACATCCCCAGGCTTAGGAAGGGCAGCCCAGCACTGTCCGTCTTCCTCAGGGACAGAGAAGGAAGACAGAGGGGAAAAGGTACCCTTGTACTCCCACTGTGGGTGTTTCCCTGGGGTTCTCCAAGATCACAGACCCACACTGCTTCCTCAGTGTCAACTCCTGAAAATGGACTAGAAGAGCTTAGCCAGTGTGGCTCAGTGGTTGAGCGTTAACCTATGAACCAGGAGGCCATGGTTTAATTCCTGGTCAGGGCACATGCCCAGGTTGCAGGCTTGATTCCCAGTCGGGGGAATATAGGAGATAGCCGATTGATAATTCTCTCTCATCATTGATGTTTCTCTCTCTGTGTCCCTCACCTGTCCTCTCTGAAATATAGTTTTTAAAAATGGACTAGAAGATACCACTTTTGGAAAATGAACTTAGAGAGCAGGGGTCCCAAATTCTGGGTGTTTGGTGAGGTGTAATAACTGGCTCATTTGTGTAACTGGGAGAGCTGAACAACTGGGTGAGGAATTGAAGTACTGGACAGGGAATGGACTAGGCAGAGGGAACTGCATATGCAGAGGCTCCATGGGCAGTGGGCTAGTGGCAGTCAGCAATCCTGACACAGGCAATATGGGCCCTGGAGTGCAGACAGTGCATAGGTGGCCAGCAATGTGCCCACTCCCCAGGGCCATGCATTCCCTTGCCTCTGACTTTTGACAAAGTATGGCACAGGAACCCAGTCCAGCTGGGTGGGGAAGTAGGGTAACCAGCACAGCGCAGGCGTGGAGCTGGACGACCCAAGGCCACCTCCACAGCAGACACAGAGGAGGAGAAAAGGACTGTTACCAACAAGGAGAAATCAAGGGCAAAGCAGCTTTGCATCAGAAGCAAGAGGGCAATCAGAAGAAAGCTTCGCAATCCTTGGCTAGAAAGCAAAACAGCCCCGCTGAGAAAGGGAAAGCCAGAAGTAGGCTCCCGTTCCTGGAATTTACTCTCGCCTGCCCTGCTTGGGATCACCTCCTTCAAGAAACCACCCGGAACCGTAGAAGTCCCCTTCTCCAGAGACACCTCCCCTATCTCAGAACCACCTCTGTGTTTAAACACTCCCTTCCTCGGCCCACCAGGGGGCCTCCCAGCCCCAGCCCCAGGCCTCAGCCCAGAAGCACGCCCCTGGCTGCCACTTCCCCTCCCATTCTCCCCGAGGACACTCCCACATCCGGTTCCTGCTGCCTGCTCCCCTAGATGAGTGGTCCTACCAGCAGAGACCCACTCTAACACGAAGGAAAGGGAGGGCAAGAGCAGTAGCCAAGAGAAGGTTCAGATTCCCACAGGAACAAATGGACCGAAGTCACCATTTTCCGTGATTTTTCATGTCTGGGTCACCTGCCCCTGGGCCAGCCACAGGGCAACTCCAGCATGAGCCATCAGTGGGCATCCCGGCTTCCAATGCTGATGAGTCTTTCAAAGAAACAAGTGTAATCTACATTTCTTCAAACCACATTAAGGTTACCTCTCAAGACACTGACTGACACCCCCTCCCCAACTATTCTAATGTCTAACAGGCAGACACACATATTGAGATTTTAGAGCCATTTATAAAAAAATAATTGAATTATAAAGCTTTTACCACCTGAAAATATGACATACAAGTGGATATTTGTGAGTTTCTTGTACCATTCCTAAAAATAACAATGGCGGGCCACGTTTTAGAAGAAAACTATATTCTTTTAAAGAAAATGAAAACATTCTCAAAGGAAAAACTTAATTTAAGTCAAATCATATGCATTGGTCCTGGAGCCTGATCCAGTGCTTTCCTGCAGCGGTGTTCTCCCGCGAGCAGGGCTGGGGTTCGTGGTTCTTTTCCGAAGCTGAAAGTTGGGGTTGGGGGGAATCCCCAAGCCAGGAGCTAGGAATGGGAGCCCGGGATGGGATTGCGGCTGAAAACGCCCACTGGAATCCAAGTGGCCAAATCCCAGTGGCCACAGTGGCCGAAGGCAGGGCTCCCTCGCAGGCTCCATACCACCTGTGACACCCCTCCCCCCAAAACAAGGCACATACTGGTGGGCAAGCCACTTAGGAGACACACAAA
This sequence comes from Lasiurus cinereus, assembly GCA_011751065.1. Classification (NCBI taxonomy): domain Eukaryota; kingdom Metazoa; phylum Chordata; class Mammalia; order Chiroptera; family Vespertilionidae; genus Lasiurus; species Lasiurus cinereus. The sequence continues at coordinate 30,958,008 of JAAGEH010000452.1, read as the reverse complement.
CATGCGTGCCTTATGCCAGTCCGCACCCTGCTAACAGTGCTCTGCACGAGTCCCTGGCCCATTCTGAACAGGAAACTGGCTGCAGCCAGGCGGTCTGGGAACCTGCCCCTATGGGGTGCGGAGGATGGGGATGGGAGGAGGGGTTCTCAGAACAGAAGGCCTTGTGGGGGGAGGAGGGCAGAGCCCAGAGGAGGGAAGCGGCTGAAGGAGGCACAGATGGTGAATAAATAGAAGTAGCTTCGCCGTGGGGCCGGCCCCTCGGACAGCAGCTTGGTGGCAATCGGTAGGGTGGGCCTTGGAGAAGGGGCGGCTGCGCAGAGCTCCGCCCAACCTGGGTCACCCATCCCGCCTGCCCTCACACACACACACACACACACACACACACACACACACACTCACTCACTCACACGCGCACGTACACAGGGCCCCAAGGTCAGGCTCCAGCCCAGCTCAGAGCTCGGTGACATGCACAGCAGGTGAGGGAAGAGGCCCGGGCCGGAGGCGCCTGAGGTGGCAGCGGCGGCACAGCAGGTGGCCCTCCAGCGGGTAGCAGCGGCGCCCACACTCCCCACTCAGCTGGAGCCCGCAGTCCTAGGAGAGAACACACCCCGCCCCAGGGTGAGTAGACGGGGAGAGGGCGGCAGCATACTGGCACCTCAGGGCAATGGAGTGTGGAGCAGATTGGGAGGGCTCTGTTCAACTTCCAGCGGACTCTGGTTTTTATTTTGGGGGTGGGGGACCAGAAGCCAGTGTGGGACACATGGAACTGGATGCCTCTTGAAGGAGGACACAGCCTAGAGCCTCAAGAGAGGGCGAGCCGGAACCGGTTTGGCTCAGTGGATGGAGCATCGGCCTGCAGACTCAAGGGTCCCAGGTTTGATTCCAGTCAGGGGCATGTGCCCTGGTTGTGGGCACATCCCCATTGGGGGGCGTGCAGGAGGCAGCTGATTGATGTTTCTCTTTCTCCCTTCCTTCCTCTGTAAAATCTATTTATATTTTTATTTTTTAAATATATTTTTATTGATTTCAGAGAGGAAGAGAGAAGGAGGGAGGGGAGAGAAGGAAGGAAGAGAGAGAAGGGAGGGAGAGAGGGAAGAAGAAAGGGAGAGAGGGAAGGAGGGATCAACGAGGGAGAATCACTGAGCAGTTGCCTCCTGCAAGGTCCACACTGGGGATCGAGCCTGCAACCTGGGCATGTGCCCTGACCAAGAATGGAACCGTGACCTCCTAGTCGACACTCTATCACTGAGCCATGCTAGCCGGGCTCTAAAATCAATTTAAGCCCTAGCTGGGTTGGCTCAATAGATAAGAACGTCGGCCTGAAGGGTTGGTCCCAGGTTCGATTCCAGTTAAGGGTACATGCCTGGGTTACAGGCTTGATCCCCAGTGTGGGGTATGCAGGAGGCAGCCAATCAATGATTCTCTCTCATCACTGTTTCTCTCTCTCTCTCTTTTCTCTTTTTTTTTCTCTCTCTCCCCCCCTTCCTCTCTGAACTCAACGAGAAATATATTTTAAAAAATAAATAAAATCAATCTTTAAAGGAAAAGAGATTTGAAGAGAAAACCAAAGGGAAAACAAAAACAAAAATAAATGGTCCTACAGGCACTGTGACAAGTCAAGAAGGGACTAGTCAGCATGTAGAGAGCTGCTGAGAGGTTAGGGCAGTAACAACTGCGAAGTGTCTCCTGGACCCTAACACGGGGAGGGGCCATTGGTGGTCTTGGAAAGGAGAGGTTATCAAATGCCTGAGCCAGTGGCCTTAAGAGATAATGGAAGAGAAAAATCAGTGGTATCAAGTAAACAAGTTCTGCTCTAAGTCCTTCATCTGACCATTTTATCTCCATGCTGTATTTTATAGGCTAATTTTGTGTGATTGGTATGTAACCTTTTGTAAAAAAATGGCAGGAAGTGTGAGGGGCAGCCATGGAGGGTGTCAGACACAGTGGGACACCAGGTGAGACCAACTGGACTTTTTAAATATATTTTATTGATTTTTTACAGAGAGGAAGGGAGAGGGATAGAGAGTTAGAAACATCGATGAGAAAGAAACATCATCAGCCGCCCTCTGCATACCTCCCATTGGGGATGTGCCAGCAACCAAGGTACAAGCCCTTGACTGGAATCGAACCTGGGATCCTTGAGTCCGCAGACTGACGCTCTGTCCACTGAGCCAAACAGGTTAGGGCCCAACTGGACTTCTTCCTTCTTTTTGCCTCCTATCTCAAGGAGGCGCCTTTGGTCACACTCTCCCTGCATCCAGAGCTGAACTCCTGCCTCTTACCCTCGGGATTGTGCTTAGTGATCCCACCACCACATCCAGGACCGCAGAGCAGGATGCCTTTACTGCTGAGGGGGACCCATGGCCCCTCTTCTAACCATGATCCTCCTTTCCTGTTCCCCACTCAGGATTCCTGTTCCCACTGGGCCACTTGCCCCCACCAGGACAAGCTGGTTCTAATGGACCTTCGATGACTGAAGATTTCTCGCTCACGCTCCCTCCTGCTCTTCCCAGGGCTCTGAAACCCCACTGCTCCTCCAGGTTTCCTCCTACCTCCTCACTCACTCACTCTTGGCCTCCTCCCCATGTAGCTGCTTTGCCTCCATGCATCTCCCAAACATTGCTGCTCTCTGGGCCATCACGAGCCCCAGCTCCTTCCTGGAGGCCCTCCGTTCCTCCCCTGGCTTCAGCAGCCATCTGTGAGGCTGCTGCTTCAGGCCATGATAGTAACAAGGACTAGACTCCCCATCCTGTTTTTAATCATGAAAAACCAGGCAAAATACATGCAAAATGGACTCTCAGACCCTAGGCCACAGGCAAGGCAGGTCGGTGATGAAGGGGACCCTACTCTCTAGGCTATCCAGTCAGCCCACTAGTCCGCTTGGCTGAGGACTCGGAAGCCGAGGTGTCCGGTAACCATGGGGCAGGACATCAGAGAGGAAAGGGCTATATATGCCATGACTCCCAGATTCCTGTACCTGTGGTCAGAGCCTCTGAACTCCAGCACATCTACCTGCTGCCTGGACATCTCTCTCCAGGTGTCTCCAGCTGCCAAAAATAAGGGCATCTTATCCCCTCCTCCTCTCACCCTCCCTTTCTCTTAGAGCCTTAATGGATGCCTCTCAATCCTCACACTCCCATATCCAATCACTGACCAAATCCAGTCCTTTCTACTGCCTATCACTCAGCTCAATTTCCTTCCCTGAATCCAGAACCACACTCCTGACTCTACCAGCCTCTTCAGAGAAGCCCAGCCCCTTGTCCCTTTTCCTCCCTTCATTCTCTGCATGGTGCCGAGTACCCTTTCTAAAACCCACATGCCATCCTGTCACCCTTTTTAATCATTCTCCATGGCCCAGGAAAGTCTACACTCGTTAGCTCATGTGGCCTTTTGTCCCAAGCTCCTGCCAACATCTCTAGTGATACAAACAACACACCCATCGTCACACTTAAGCACGTTCTGCTTCGATTTCCTGAAAATGCCTCCTCACTGCCTCCTTGGCTCTTATTCACCTTTCGAACTCTCCAAAAATCTTTCCCCTATTTCCCAGGACCTCCTACGGGCTACAAAAACTCCACTTGTTGGCAGTGATGACCTGTCGATACTGCCCGAGTACCTGCCTCTCCCATGGGAGTAGGGACTATAATCTATGTGATCCGCAACACCCCATACACGTCAAATTGTTAGTAAATGTTTGATTGATTGTGAAACAGGCTGAGAGAGAACATGTCCTGTGGACAGGGCACTGGGGGTGGGGGACAGGGGGAGACAGATAGAAAGGGCAAGAAACCATAAAAGAGGATCCCCCAGAACACCTAGAGAGAAGGAAACCTGTGTGAAGGGGAACTGCCCCAAGGGAGGACCAGGCTCACCTCACAGTGATAACACTCCACATGGTAGTCTCTATCCATGGACACCACACGGAGAGTTGTCTCACAGCCCTGGAGGGAGAGATGGAGTTCACACACAATAAGCAAGCTGGGGTGTGAGGTGAACTGTGCATGTGCTTTGTCATGGTAGATGTGCATTCATGCCTGTGAGACATTGCCTCAGGGACAGAATGGGCATCAGGAGAAGCACATGAGTAGATGTGAATGTGCCAAAAGCATGCATACGTGGGTGTAAGCATGCAGGTACACCTTTTCAGTTCTTTGGAATCAGGAGACCACAGCCAGTCCTGCTTCCCCAGCTTGGGACAGAACCAGCATATGGAGAAGACCCAATGCCTGGGAGAGCTGCACTACCCCAAGTGTCTCCTGCAGACTACCCCACCTCATCTCATCTCTCCCCACTGCCTCCACCTGCAGAGGTCAGAGACCCAGGGAGCGGTCCTTCCTTCCATCAACGGGCAGTGGAGCTGAGCACGGCCAAGGAGCAGGGGCCACCACTTCCCTCTAACTCAAGCTGGAACACCACACTCCGCACTCATGGGCACATACCCACCCCTCAGCCCTGAGGGACATGGGCAGGAGCATCTGCTCATCCCTCCCACAGGGGCCCAAGACCTGCGGCCATCACGGTGGGACCTGGCCCCCGCTGGGCCAGGCACCTGATCATCTCCTGGTGAGCAGTTCTTACCTGTGCAGGGAGAATAGGACGAGCACAGGAGGCACATTTTGGTGCAAAAGCCCTGGAAAATAAAGGAAACCAGAAGTGACCCGCTGAGTGATCACAGGCCAAGGGCACAAGGCAGGCCTGCCCACAAGAGCCCCATGACTTTGCCCAAGTGTGGACACACAGGGTGCGGGCAGCTTCTGCCACGCCTTCTTGGCACTAGCCTTTTATCTGACTCCCCAATGCCCCTCCATTCCACCACCTCCTCCAGGATGGCTTCAGGGTCCACTCAGCACTATCCCCCATGCTTCCTGCAAGGTCCCTGCCCCTGAATGTCCAGGTATGGGCTGCCCTGTAGCTGAGATGCCTGCAAAGCTGGCTCCACACTGAGTAACAGGACCTATGCCAGGTACCAACACCGAGCATGTCAGTAACACAGGACCAGAGCTCCGAGGGCTGAGCCTGGAGTCACAGCAAGGGAGAATGGATGGCTGCTCGTACGAATACTGGACAGGAAGGAAAAAGAATGTATGGAGATCCCAACCCCCATCTCAGATAAAAGAGGCCTGGCTTGGGGACAGATGGATAGAAGCCAGGTGTGGCCACAAGGAGAGTCCTCAGCACTAGGAGAAGGGGAACATGCAGGCAAAGGTGGGGAGGAGAAAGACGTGGTTGGCAGCTGAACTACCAAGAGATCTGTAGACAGACTCAACCACTGGGCACACAAGGGGAAGATGGATATGAAAAGGTCACGAAGGGAGAACAAGCCCTAGCTGGGTTGGTCAGTGGTTCGAGCATCAACCCTCAAGACTGAAGGGTCGCAGGTTCGATTCTGGTCAAGGGCAGATACCTCGGTTGCAGGCTCAATCCTCGGTGCTGGTAGGGGCACGTGCAAGAGGCAACCCTCTCTCTCTCTCTCCTCCCACCTCCTTCCTTCCTCCCCATCCCTCCCACTCTCTCTAAAAAAAAAAAAATCAACGGAAAAATATCCTCGAGTGTGGATTAACAAAACAAATTAAAAAAAGAGTGGAGGCCACAGACAGGTGGGCCAGGAAAACGTTTTCAGGGAAGGCAGAATAAACAGTGGGGATCACATGCCGGCTACTCACGTGTGATAGTCTCGGACACAATAGATGTTGTTCTCCACGTCCACAGTGAAGGGCACCCCGTCCAGGCATTCATTACACACGGAGCACCGGAAGCAGCCTGGGTGGTAGGACTTCCCAAGGGCCTGGAGGATCTGGGGGTGGGAGGCACTGAAGGGTCAGGGCAGGTGAAAGGCTCAGCACCGCCCCCAGAATAGGCTCTGGCTCTGAGCCCCTGGCAGGTCTGCAACAGGTGAAAAGGATGGGGTCCTAAGTTTGCCCACGACAGAGGAACTTCAGGAAGCTGGGGGAGGTTCTCACCATCTCCATGATGAGGTGTCCACACACGCTACACTTGTCAGCCGTTTGCTGGAACCCGGAGTACTAGCAAGGGACACAGTATCCAGGAGGTTACGTGGTAAAGGAGCACTCTGCCCAGCCAGCACTTGCCTCCTGGCCTCAGGTCTCCATGGGAATCAGGAGGGTCCCTGCCCTGCTCCACCCAGGTACAGGCCAGTGCACAGCTTTGACTCACCAGGAAGTCCTCCTGGCAGTACACTTTCTCGCCTACATTGTAGAACGCCTTCCCACGAAGCCGTCTCCCTGCAAGGACGAGGGTCGAAAAAGGGGTCCCTGGGCCGCTGGAAATCAGAGGTGGGGTCCCTGCTGCCATTTCTCAGCACCCTCCTCCAACAGACAAGAAGTGAATTATGGACAAATTTTAAGTTTTCCCTTTAATGTGATGTTATTATCATTATACTAATTAAGTGTATTTTTCAATTACAGTTGATATGCATTAAATTAGCTTCAGGTGTATAGCACAGTGATTAGATATTTACATTACTTATAAAGTTATCTCCCCAGTAAGTCCAATACTCTCTGACACCATACAGTTATTACAGTATCACTGACTATATTCCCTTTGCTATGCTTTACATCCTTGTGGTTCTTTTGTAACCACCAATATCACTTTTTAAAATATTTTATTAATTTATTACAGAGAGGGAGAGGGATAGTGTTAGAAACATCGATGAGAGAGAAACATCGATCAACTGCCTCCTGCACACTCCCCACTCGAGTGTGCCCACAACCAAGTACATGCCCCTGACTAGAATTGAACCTGGGACCCTTGATTCCACAGGCCGACTCTCTATCCACTGAGTCAAACTGGTTAGGGCCCAATATCACTTCTTGGTTCTTTCACCTTTCTTCTAGCTTCTCCCCAAACTTCCAACTGGCAACTATCAATCTGTTCTCTGTGTCTATGACTGTTTCTGTTTTCTTGCTTTATTTTTAATACTCACTTATATAAATGAAATCATACAGTATCTGTCTCAGACTGATTTCACTTGGCATAATACCCTCTAGATCCACCCATGTTGTTGCAACTGGTAGCACTTCATTCTTTTTATGATTGAGTAATATTTCATTATCCTATATAACAAATAGGTAATATGCAAATTGACCCTCACACCCTCACAAGATGGCTACCTACAACCAGGCTGGCAGGGGGTTTAGTGAGGGATGACCAAACAACTGAACAAGCAGGCTGCATGGGGCAACCAAGCAGGCAGGGGGTTAGTGATGGACAACCAAATGACTTAACAGTAGACTACGTGGGGCGACCAGGCTGGTGGGGGGGGGTGGTAAGAGGCAACCAGACTGGCAGGAGGTGGGACAATTAGGTGCAACCAGGCCCATGGAGGGGAGCAGTTGGAGGCAATTAGGCTGGCACGGGGGGGGGGGGCAATGAGGGGTGACGTGGTAAAGGAGCACTCTGCCCAGCCAGAAGGGGATAGTTGGGGGCAACCAGGCTGGCAGAGGGGGGTAGTTGGGGGCAACCTGGCCAGTGGGGAGGTCAGTTAGGAGCAACCAGACCAATAGGGAGGAGGCATTTGGGGATAACCTGGCTGGCAGCAGGGGGCAGTTAGGGGCAACCAGGCAGGCGGGGGGGGGCAGTTAGGGGCGACCAGGCAGGCAGGCAGGCAGGTCCAGTATTGTCAGAAGGATAAACAACTGCCCTGGCAGTTGGACATCCCCCAAGGGGTCCAGATTGGAGAGGGTGCAGGCTTGGCTAAGGATACCCCCCATGCACAAATTCATGCATTGGGCCTCTAGTATTTTTTATCCACTTGTCTATTGATGGGCACTTTGGTTGTTTCCACTTCTTGGCTGTAAATAATGTTGAAATAAACACAGGGATGCATTTATCTTTTTGAGTTCGTGTTTTTGGATTTCTTTGGATAAAGAACCACAAGTGCAATTGCTAGGTCATACGGTCATTTTAATGTTTTACTGTTTTCCCCAGAGGCTGCAAGAATTTAGAATCCCAACAGTGCACAAGGATTCCCTTCCCAACACTTGTTGATTTACTGACGACAGCCTTTCTGACAGGTGTGAGGTGATAGCTCACTGTGGTTTCAACTGGTATTTCCCTGATTATTAGTGCCACTGGGCATCTTTTCATATAGTAATATTTTTTAGGACACTAAGTGTTATTTTTCTGGAAGGGACACCACACTTCTACTCAATTAGGAGAAACCTTTTTATCAGCACACAGGTCTTTCCTTATACACTTATCATGCCATGAATTCACAGGGAAAGGTCCAGCAGCTCAGCTCCTTTCCATTGGTTTTCACTGTGCTCTGGGTGGAGCAGGCTGGCGCTTCAGTTGAACCTAGTACCTTTCTGGCTTCCTTCTTTTTCTGGTCATTTTCCCTCCCGTGTTCCAGGAAGCTATCACGGATCTTGGAGAGCTTACTATGCTCAATACATACATTTTCCTTGGCAAGAATCTTGCCTTTAACTTGTTTGTTCACAATGATGCCCACTGCATGCTGGGTGACACTGTAGACTCCTCCAGTTTTGCCACAGCAACACTTGTGGGCCTTCCTTTTTGAACAGTGCCCATTCCCTTGACGTCCCTTCTTGTAGATGCGCATGCACTGGCAGGTGGCCAAAGGAACAACTCCATGTTTTCTAAAAGGCCTGGAGAACCTATAGTGGGTGCCTTTCCTCTTTCCTTTGTGTTAGTCATTTTGGTGAATGATTGAGAGATGGCGGTTCTGGCCAAATAGCTAATTAATTTTTTTTTAATTAAAAAGAATATGTTGTCAACATAACTATTGTAAGAGGTTGTCAAAGTAAATAGTGGAAGAACTTGTTTCAAATGTAAACTGATGTTCTAATTTTTTTTAATCACATTTGTTTCAGTTAAACTGAGAACACTTTTCAGAATGACTTTCCTTATTCCATGAACATCTGAAGTACAACTCTCACCACGGGAAGTAGCCTAATATGAAAGAGGCTGGCGTCCTTGTCAAAACAGCACAGCTAAAAGAGACGAGAGGAAGCCAGAGGCTTCACTGGGGACAAAAGGGCACCTCCCGCACCAGGATGGCACTGCAAAAGTGCACAGCTGACGGCAGACATGAGGTGACACAATAAATGCAGGAGCCCTCCACGGGGCAGTAAGATTATGTAAACAAACTTAAAAATTGGGAAGAAAAAGTAAGACTATTAAACACAGATGATATTATGTTATGTAAAAAATTCATAAAGAATTTACAAAAAAAAAATCTCCCTAGAACTAATATGTGAGTTAGCCCTGACCGGTTTGGTTCAGTGGATAGAGCGTCGGCCTGCAGACTGAAGGGTCCCAGGTTTGATTCCAGTCAAGGCCATGTACCTTGGTTGCGGGCACATCTCCAGTAGGGGGCGTGCAGGAGGCAGCTGATTGATGTTCCTCTCTGATGTTTCTAACTCTCTATCCCTCTCCCTTCCTCTCTGTAAAAAATCAGTAAAGTATATTTTTTAATATGTGAGTTTATCAAGGTTGTAAAATAGATGGTCAGCATGTGAAAACCAAATATATTTTTATATTCTAGCAACAAATGATTAGAAATTAACATAATTTTTTAATTACACTTATAAAAGCAGCCCAAAAAATCTATACATACTAAGGGATAAACTTAATTAAAGACATGCCTGACTTTATTCTGAAAAACTAAACTTTGCTGAGAGAAATTATAAAAGACCTACATAAACAGAGAGGTAGGCCATGTATCTTATACTCAGAAGGTATGCCATTGCTGGCAGGCAGCACTCTACTGTGTCACTCGCATTTCTGCACATCTAACAAACAGAGCTTCAGATTTCATTCTGGATTATCTTCTCTTTCTTTTTTGTTTTCTGTTAATCCTCATCTGAGGATATTTTTCCCGTTGATTTTCAGAGAGCATGAAAGGGCCCTAACTGGTTTGGTTCAATGAACAGAGTGTAGGCCTGTGGACTGAAAAATCCTGGGTTCAATTCCCGGTCAAAGGCACATGCCTGGGTTGCAGACTCGATTCCCAATAGGGGGGTGTGCAGGAGACAGCCAATCAATGATTCTCTCTCATCATTGATGTTTCTATCTCTCTCTTCTCTGCAATCAGCTAAAAAAAAATTTTAAATGACATACAAATATACAAAGCAAATGACCTGTTTTAAATAAATAAAAGTGTGGAAGGGAAGAAAAGGGAGAGAGGAAGGGAAGAAGGGAGGGAGCGAGGCACATCAATTGGTTGCCTCCTGAACATACCCTGACTAGGGCCAGGGATTGAACCCGCAACCCAGGGAGATGCCCTTGACTAGGAATGGAACCCAAGACCCTTCGGTGTGAGGGCTGCTGCTCTAACCATTGAGCAACACCAGCAAGAGTTTGGATTATCTTGCCAAGGACCTCTGTGGAGCACACTTTTTAGAAGATAGAGGTGGAATCTCCCTCTGAAGCACAGGGCAAGCTTGTTCACTGTCTAGAGTAATGCAGATGCGTTCCTCCAGGACAAGGGTCAGATAGCTTTGCTGGCAGCCCATTATAAAATACCGGGATTCCCTAAGCTGGGGGTTCCTCAGTCCTGACTCAGACCCACTGCACGTGCAGCGTCCATCAAGACCACCCCATGTTACCCCTGTGGGACTCGGGAGGGCAAACATGATGTGAACGTTAGTGATGTGCGTGCAACTTGCAGTGCTGAGAATCTGCTCAGGCAGTGCACGTCTTCACTCAGCATCCATGAAACAGTGGCAGGCTGATGGGTCAGCTTGCAAGTAGGAAAAAATCTCATTCAGACCCTGCATAGCTCCTGACAACCATTTTCATGGCTTCAAATGCTGATATCAGTTCTCCCCAAATTGATCTATACATTCAAATGCTTTTAAGAATAGCTAAAATTTATTTAAAACCAATAAAATACATTTTAAGACAAAACCTCAAGAAACAGAAGCCTAGAATTTGTACAAAAAATAAACACTAGTTTGATAAAATATAGGAAAATGAATTATTATGCAACTTAGGATTTGA
>JAAGEH010000452.1:30934100-30947015 GCA_011751065.1 Lasiurus cinereus | reverse complement strand
AAAAAAAAAATTATACAGAGATCTAACAGCAGACTAGAGGAACGCAAGAATCAAGTCAAAGATTTGAAATACAAAGAAGCAGAAAACACTCCACTGGAAAAGAAAAAAGAATAAAAAATGTGAAGATAGTGTAAGGAGCCTCTGGGACAATTTCAAGCATAATAACATACAAATTATGGGGGTGATAGAAGAAGAGAGAGAGCAAGATACTGAAAACCTATTTGAAGAAATAATGACTGAAAACTTCCCCCACCTGGTGAAAGAAATAGACTTACAAGTCCAGGAAGCACACAGAACCCCAAACAAAAGGAATCCAAAGAGGAACACACCAAGACACATCATAATTAAAATACCAAGAGCAAAAGACAAAGAGAGAATATTAAAAGCAGCAAGAGAAAAACAGCTAATTACCTACAAGGGAGCACCCATACAATTGTCAGCTGATTTCTCAACAGAAACGATACAGGCCAGACGGGAGTGGCAAGAAATATTCAAAGTGACGAATAGCAAGAACCTACAACCAAGATTACTCTACCCAGCAAAGCTATCATTCAGAATTGAAGGACAGATAAAAGGCTTCACAGATAAGAAAAAACTAAAGGAGTTCATCAGCACCAAACCAGTGTTATATGAAATGTTGAAAGGTACTCTTTAAGAAGAGGAAGAAGAAAAAAAAAGTAAAGATAAAAATTATGAACAACAAATACATATCTATCAATAAGTGAATCTAAAAATCAAGTGAATATAAAATCTGATGAACTGAATAAACTGGTGAATATAATAGAATTAGGGGCATAGAAAGGGAGTGGATTGACAATTCTCAGGGGGAAAGGGCTGAGGGGGGTGCAGGAAGAGACTGGACAAAAATCATACACCTATGGATTAGGACAATGAGGGTGGGAGATAAGGGGAGAGAGAAGGGTGGGTGCCGGGTGGAAGAGAGTTATGGGGGTGGGGGGAAGGAGGAACAATTGTAATAATCTGAACAATAAAGATTTATTAAATAAAAAATAAAATAAAGAAAACAATAAAGACAAATAACTCTTAATTTAAAAATGGAACAAAAGACTTAAACAGACTTCACCAAAGATGATATAAATGGTCAAGCAGACAAAAAGATATTCAACCTCATTAGTCCTCTATGAAATACAAATTAAAACCACAATGAGATACCGCCCACATCTACTAGACTGGCTTAAATTAGCCCACCAGTGTAGTTCACTGGTTGAGCATTGACCTATGAACCAGGAGGTCACGATTCAATTTCTAGTCAGGGCATATGCCTGGGTTGGGGGCTTGATCCCCAGTAGGGGACGTGCAGGAGGCAGCCAATCAATAATTCTCTCTCATCATTGATGTTTCTATCTCTTTCCCCTTCTCCCAAATCAGTAAAAAAAAAATTTTAAGTGGCTTAAATTAAAAAGACTAAAATATCAATTGTCAGCAAATATGTAGAACAACCCAATTCTCTTATATTTCTGGTAGGAGTATAAAATGGTGCAAGCCCTTCAGAAAACAGTTTGGCAGTTTCTTATGAAGCTAAACATACACTTAGCCTATGACCCAGAAATTCCAGTTCTTGGAATTTACCCAAGAGAAAGAAAAACATCTGTCCACAAATGACCTGTACAAGAATGTTCACAGCACAATCTAGCCTCTTCCCACACTTAAATGGCAAATTGTGGTATATTCATACAATAGACTCCTGTTCAGCAATAAAAAGAGTGACTTACAACTCCTTTAGTCCCTATAACATGGACAAAAACAAAAGACAGGCTTACCAAAAAAATCAACCATAAAATAAAATATACTGCATGACTGCATTTAAAAGATGAAACTAATCTATGCTGGTAGAAATCAGAACACTGGTTAGGTGGATATGACGGGAAAGCATACGAGGAAAGTATAAAAAGTGCAAGACAGAAGTTTCTAGGGTGTTTAAAATGTTCTATATCTTTGTCAAAGTTATCAGTTGCATAAATATATACACTTATCCAAAATCGTTTTACTATGGTTCTGAAGCATCGTCCCTTAGACCAAGGGATGGCAGGTTCAATCCCTGGTCAGGGTACGTGCAGGAGCTGACCAATCGATGTTTCTCTCATACTGATGTTTCCTGTTTTAAAAACAAAACAAAATGTCTTTATTGATTTAGAGAGAGAAGAGAAAAGGAGAGGGAAACCTCAATCAGCTGCCTCCTGCATACCCCCTACTGGGTATCGAGCCCACAACCCGGGCATGTGCCCTTACAGGAATTGAACCAGTGACTGCTTGGTGCATGGGACAACACCCAAACAACTGAGCCTGCCAACCCTCTCTCTCTAAAATCAATTTTTTTTAAATGTTTTTGACAGCATACTTAAAATCTGTTTGCTGTACTGTATGTAAATTGTACTCAATTAAAAACAAAGATAAACCTAGAACATCGGTTCTTGAATAGGAGTTCTCTAAGAATGATGGGGATATGTCAAAGGGCACAGGGGCCAACTGGAAAGGACTTAGTCTGGCCAAGTTTGAGACAATTTGAGAATAATGACTGGCCATGGCCAGTGTGGCTCAGTGGGCTGGGCATCACCTTGCATTAAAAGGTTGTCAGTTCAATTTCTGGTCAGGACACATGTCTGGGTTTTGAGCTCGATCCTCAGTAGGAGGGTTGCAGAAGGCAGCTAATAGATGTTTCCCTCTCATATAGATACTTCCCTCTCCATCCCCCTTCCTCTTGCTCTAAAAATCGTTTTTTAAATGTCCGTATCGCAATATATTGCATGAATAAAAGTCCAGGAGTATGTAAGAATACTCACACAAAAAATAAAATACATTTCCCCCCATCTAAATTTAAAATTTTTCCTTAATAGAAAGGTTTCAGACATTCCCTAGGGAAATGCAACTTCAACACAGACTTCAACAAATTCCCACAGGTATATTCCACAATCAAAAATTGTAAAACATATGAGAAAACAAGGTCTCATGACTGAGAGTGAGGAGAAACAGTAAACAGTAGAAATAGGACTTCAAAAGACATCACATATTGGGACTATTAGATGCAAAATACAGAATAGGTATGTTTAATATGCTTACAAAATAAAAACAGATGTCTAAAACATGAGACTACAAAGATTTCTCAGGGAGGGCATTAAAAGCAGTAACTATAAACAAAGAATAACTAGATTTTACTAAGTATTACTTTTCATCAGAAGACTTCATTTGGAAAGTAATGAAGCAAGAATAGGTTAGGAAAAGAATTTATAACACATATATCCAACAAAGGTCTTATCCAGGACATGTAAAGAATTCCTACAATAATAGAAAAGATAAGTGTTTTTTCTACGCTGGTAAAAACAGCTTCTCAGAGCCAAAACCAGTTTGGTTCAGTGGATAGAGCATTGGCCTGTGGATTGAAAGGTTACAGGTTCGATTCCGGTCAAGGGCATGTGTCTTGGTGCGGGCACATCCCCAGTAGGGGCGTGCAGGAGGCGGCTAATCAATGTCTCTCTCTCATCGATGTTTCTAATTCTCTATCCCTCTCCCTTCCTCTCTGTAAAAAAATCAATAAAATATATTTTTAAGAAAATAAACAGCTTCTCAGAATGATCTGACGTAACACTGTGCCTATTTTATACTTTAATAAAATATTAAAATGTTTCGTGTAAATAAATGAAAGAGGTCTACTTCTAAGCAAAGCTTAAAAGGATGTAGAAAATCAAGAGTGCAGATTTATTATGCTGGTTAGGTTATGGTTACTTTTCTCTTTTTATAACTTTGTCCAGATTAAATTACATTTATAGTTTATATTGTGTGCAAAATTCAGATTAAAAAAGCAATCGCATGGAAAAGAAATATTAGCCCTATATAATGGCAGAAGGCACAGTATCCAAGGAGCCAGGAGATCTCAGGACCCTGCAGAGGATGAAGGCTCCAAAGCCCAGGGCCAGAGGGGCAAGCCTTTCCCTATGGTTGTTACTAAATGGCTCCTCTCTGGTCCCTCACCTCTCTCGGGGAGAGGGGGGGAGGGCCAGCAGATCTTCCCAGGGGTTTGGGCCTCTCAAGCAGGCCAGGCCCAGAGAAAAAAGGGCTATAACTTAGCCTCCTCCACACTTCCGTCTGGGTCAGAGCTGGTGGTCCATCTGCCTGGGACTTAGGTGCAACGCAGTCCATGGTGCAAGAGGGGCCAGAAAGAGGTTACCTACCACAGGAGTCACAGATGAAGCAATCGGTGTGATACAGGCTCCCCATTGCCTGGCATGCTTGCCTTGCTCCGTAGATACCAAGCCCACATTTGATGCAAATGCCTACGGGGGGAGAGGCAGAAAAGAGCAGTGGTTAGCACCACGACAGTGGTGTTGGATAAACATGCATCCAATTCCCAGTCCTAGTGCTGCCCACCCGCCTGATCTTGGGCAAGTGCACTCGGAGACCCCCATCACTCAGTTACTAATGGCTCGCTCACATGGGGCGGTTAGGGTCCCACTGCTTAGGGCAGCGTTTCTCAACCTGTGGGTCGCAACCCCTTTGGGGGTCGAATGACCCTTTCACAGGGGTCGCCTAAGACCATCGGAAAATGAAAATATTTACATCACGATACATCACAGTAGCAAAATTTCATGGTTGGGGGTCACCACCACATGAGGAACTATATGCAAGGGTTGTGGCCTTAGGAAGGTTGAGAACCACTGGCTTAGGGTTTATGCTGTTGTTTAGTGGAGGACCTGGCACAAAGCCATCCTGGCCATAAAAATCAGTATGAACTCTGCATACCTATAAAGCCATTCTGAACTCCTTCCCCCGTGACTTGCTCTTGGACTAAAGCCGTGGTCAGCAAACTGAGGCTCGCAAGCCACATGCGGCTCTTTGGCCCTTTGAGTGTGGCTCTTCCACAAAATACCACAGCCTGAGCGAGTCTATTTTGAAGAAATGGTGTTAGAAAAATTTTTAGGTTTAAAAAAATTGGCTTTCAAAAGAAATTTCAATCATTGTACTGTTGATATTTGGCTCTGATGAGAGTTTGCCGACCACTGGACTAAAGGAAAATCTTTTCTTCAGTCTATGGACCGAAAAGAATGAAGACCACACAGGCACAACCAGGGCAGAGTCACTGACCCTCCCCAGCCACGCTGACCCATCTGTACCATAAAGTTCATTCATTTTCTTGTTCAGTCAGCACATCAACAGCAATGCCTGTCACATGCCTACATATTGAGGTACCAGAAATTCTGCAATGCGCCAATCAAGTCCCCAACCTCAAGGAGCCTGCATTCCAGTGGAGGAAGACAGACAACAACACATAAATAATATCTTAGGAAGAAGCAGCAAATGCTATGGAAAAATATATACTGATTAAAAATATGTCTGTGTGCTTTTTTAAAAATATATTTCTTGAGAAACCAAGATGGCGACTCAGGTGAATACCTAAACTGCTGCCTTGCACAACAATTTCAAAACTACAACTAAAAGACAGAACTGACATCATCCAGAACCACGGGAAAGCTGCTGAGTGGAAATTCTACAACTAGAAGGAAAAAGAGGGGCTCATGGAGACTCAGAGGAGCTGCAAAAAGCTGAGTGGGAGGAAGACAGAACCTCCCACAACTGCTCTGAAATCCAGGTTGGACTGCACTGAACCCCAGTTTCGGGCGAGGCCCTGGGGACCCAGACATACAGGTCCCCAGAGCACACAGAAACTCAGGGGAGTCGGAAAGGTAGAGGTCTGGAGGCACGTGAGCGTGACTGTGCGCAGAGAGGGCTGCAGTGATTACCAAGGGACACTGAAACCCAGGGGCTGATGGGAAGCCAAGGCTGTCTGCTCAGCCCTGAGACTCTGCCCCATCCAAGCCTAGCATAGAGGTTTGTGCAATCCTGCAAGTCTTAAACCAGAGTCCAGCACAGAAGTTCTCCCAACATTGACACAGCTGATCAGTTGGCTTGGAGGTCAAATCCCCCCAGTGATACCAAAAAACAATCAAGACTTAACTACAACAAGGCTGTACACACAGTCCACAAAGGGGTGCACCAAGAGAGTCCACCTCAGGTAACTGGAGAGGCAGAGCTACTGGGCCATACAGGACACCTAGCACACAAAGCTACTCTACCAACTCAGGGAAGCAGCAAAATATGTGGAGACAAAAGAACAGATCACAAACAAAAGAAATGGAGGAAAACAAACAACTAGATACAGAGTTCAAAACCACGGTTATAAGGTTTTTCAAGAATTTCCTAGAAAAGATGGATAAGTTTAGTGAGACCCAAGAGGAGATAAAAAAGGACCAACTAGAAATTAAACATACACTGACTGAAATTTAAAAAAATATTATACAGAGACCTAACAGCAGATGAGAGGAACGCAAGAAGTAAGTCAAAGATTTGAAATACAAAGAAGCAAAAAACACTCCACTGGAAAAGAAAAAAGAATCCAAAAATGTGAAGATAGTGTAAGGAGCCTCTGGGACAACTTCAAGCGTACCAAAATCAGAATTATGGGGGTGCCAGAGAAGAGAGAGAGCAAGATACTGAAAACTATCTGAAGAAATAATGACTGAAAACTTCCCCCACCTGGTGAAAGAAATAGACTTACAATTCCAGGAAGCGCACAGAACCCCAAACAAAAGGAATCCAAAGAGGACCATACCAAGACACATCATAATTAAAATGCCAAGAACAAAAGACAAAGAGAGAATATTAAAAGCAGCAAGAGAAAAACAGTTAATTACCTACAAGGGAGCACCCATATGATTGTCAGCTGATTTCTCAACAGAAACTATGCAGGCCAAATGGGAGTGGCAAGAAATATTCTAAGTGATGGATAGCAAGAACCTACAACCAAGATTACTCTACCCAGCAAAGCTATCATTCAGAATTAAAGGTCAGATAAAGAGCTTCCTAGATAAGAAAGAACTAAAGGAGTTCATCACCACCAAACTAGTATTATATGAAATGCTGACAGGTACTTTTTAAAAAGAGGAAGAAGAAGAAAAAGGTAAAGATACAAATTATGAACAACAAATACATAGCTATCAACAAGTGAACCTAAAAATCAAGTGAATTAAAAATCTAATGAGCAGAATAAACTGGTGAATATAATCGAATCAGGGCATAGAAAGGGAGTAGATTGACAATTCTCAGGGGGAAAGGGCTGAGGGGGGTGCAGGGAGAGACTGGACAAAAATCACACACATATGGATGAGGACAATGTGGGGGAGGTAAGGGCAGTGGGTGGGGTGAAAGCCAGGTGGAAGGGAGCTATGGGGGGAAAAAGGAGGAACAATTGTAACAATCTGAACAATAAAGATTTATTTTAAAATTTCAGTATGGAAAGAGTTTACATACAAATCTGTATGTCTGACTTTCCTTGAAAAATTAGTGTTTAGCAATGCTGGGCCTGCATTCCCACCCAGTAACTATTAGCAAATCCAAGGCATGGCTGCGACTTCTGGGGGCCTCAGCTCTCTTCTCCGTTCACCAGGTCTCCACTAGCCACCTTTACATTCCTGCTTGGGTTTGAGAGAGCAGTCATGGGTGACCCAAGACAGAGCAGGAAGGGAGAGGAACCAGAAGGCAGGTGCAGGTCATGTCCTGGAAACCAATGGGGAGAGATCTAGCAATATCTGAACAGGAAGACATGGATTTGCACAGTTAGATGACTGAGTGTGGATAAGTTTGCTTGCTTTCTTGACTGAGGGGAGGGCGAAATGGGATGGCTGATGGAAAGGAGGGGTTTTTTTAAAAGGAGGCGGCTTGACCATGGGTAAATGTATGTAAACTCTTTCCATACTGAAATTACTAACTTAAATGTTTTGAAAATGCAGAAGCCAAGCACACCATGTCTGCAGGTCTCTCTGCAGAGGGCTCTGTCCCAGCCAGGACCTCTTTCCTCAGTCACTACTCCACCTCCCAGATGGCCCCCACACCACTCCAGGCCAAGAACAAAGATCCAGGGTCCCCACAAAACTGCCCTTGCCCCGGCCAGTTTGACTCAGTGTATAGAGTGTCAGCCTGTGGACCAAAGGGTCATGGGTCCAATTCCAATCAATTGCACATACTTCAGCTGTAGGTTCCCCAGCATGTGGGAAGCAACCAATCGATGTGTCTCACTCACTTCAATGTTTCTCTCTCCTTCTTCCATTCTCTGTAGAAATCAATGGAAAAAGTATCCTTGGTTAAGGATTAAAAAATAATAAAAATAAAACTGCTCCTGCCTCTGGGTTCCTGCTCAGGAAACGGCACTTTTGGATAGCCAGGTTTTGGGGAGCACCCAGGGATGCCGCTCTCTCTCACCTCCAACTCTGAATTTGGGCTCCTCTGTTCCCTAATCTCGACTTCATTCCTACCCTCACTCCCTCCCACTAGCCTGATTTACCATCAATTTTCATCCCAGTGGTTATTTCAACAGCCTCCTCCTGGGGTCCCAGCCTGGCCTCCAAAAACACATCCCAAAACTGCAGCCAGACTTTCGTTCTAAAATAAAAATGATCCATTCTCACACCTTCACTCCTGTCCATGTACTGTGAAAGTCCGACCTTGTCACTCCTCTAAGTTACTGGACTAGTGTGAAGAGATAGAAGTCAGCTGCCTGTGGACACAGGACAGAGGATGCACTATGACCTTGCATCATTAGGTTTTTGGTTCTATTTGATGTTTTCCTAAATATGTGCCTGCATCACTTTAATTAAAACATTCTGAAGGAGGAGAACCAAAGCAGGAGGTACCTCAGAAATTCAGAGAGCAGAATATGTCAAGGGGAGAGGACTCTCCCTGTGGGATGCAGCAGTGAGGTCCAGACCAACAAGACCTGGCAAACACCCACTGGGGCTGGGCAGTCATCTGGGTCAGCCCAGTGAGGGGATATCAGAGGCAGATAAGCAAATCAATGCCAACCAGATACTTAGATGAGAAGATGAAAGGGCCAACCAGACTGTGACCGTGTAGCTTTGGGGTTTTTTGTTTTTAATGAAAGACCCTTGCCGAAACCGGTTTGGCTCAGTGGATAGAGCGTTGGCCTGCAGACTGAAGGGTCCCAGGTTCGATTCCGGTCAAGGACATGTACCTTGGGTGCGGGCACATTCCCAGTGGGGGGAGTGCAAGAGGCAGCTAGTTGATGTTTCTCTCTCATGGATGTTTCTGACTCTATCCTTTTCCCTTCCTCTCTGTAAAAAATCAATAAAATATATTTTTTTTTTTAAAAAAGACCCTTGTCCGTATTTATAACCAAAAGAAAAGAGCCAGTGGGAAAAGGAGAGCTGAAGGTGGAGTTGGAGACGAAAGGACCCTTGTCTTCAGATCTGGGTGTGCACGCAAGAGCCTGTGGGGAAAGGAACAGGAAGCCACTGGGGAAGCAAGCTGCTGGCTTCCATTTTCTCAGCAAAGTAGAAAGGCAAGGCTGGAGGAAGCAGGAAGGTTTCCGAGGGAATAAAAGAGGGGACTGAGCAAGGCTTAGGGAGGTGGATGGCGCGAAGACCAGAAGACCGTCACTCCGTCCGTCACTCTGTCCACTGGCATGCAGCAAGGGAGCCAGCAATTAGAGTGGTCAGAAGTACCAGTGAGATGCAGGCCTATCAGAACTGAAGACCAGAGGGCAGCAAAAACAGGGTGTGGCTCAGGGAGTGGGTGGCTGAGAAGGCAGAGAGGTCATCTAACTTAAAGCCCGGCCTCTGTGGTTCAGTGGTTGAGCCTCAACCCAGGAACCAAAAGGTCAACAGTTCCATTCTGGTCAGAACACATGCTCAGGTTGTGGGGCCTTATAGGAAGCAACCGATCGATGTTAAAGTTTCCCTCTCATCGATGTTTCTATCTATCCCTCTGCCTTCCTCTCTCTCTAAAACTCAATAAAAACTTTTTTTTTTAAGAGAGAGGCTCCAGAAGCTTGAGGCTGTTGTCTGGCTAATGGCAATGGAACTTGTTGAGAGATGGGAACATTCCAAAGACATCAATGAATGGCAGAGGGATCAGTAGGTCAGCTGGTGCCAGGGCCAAAGAGAGGAAGGAATGGCACAGCAAGGAGGAAACACACCCTGAGGATGAGGTTTATCAGACATCACTGAGCGTAGGCCCCCTGCAGACTTCCCTGTGTATAAAACTCTGTATTAATCGGGTTAAATAATATAAAATTGCCATTTTAGAGTTCTAAAATGTCAAATATTAGCAGATAAATTTCAACAGTTGAAGCAAATAGTTGCCCTTTTTTTCCCATCCTCAACAGAGAATATTTTTAATTGACATTTGAGAGAGAGAGAGAAACATCAATGTGAGAAAACATCAATCAATTGCCTCCTAAATGTGCCAGGACTGGTGATCAATCCAAAACCTAAGTATGTGCCCTAACCAGGAATTGAACCCACAGGACGATGTTCCAACCTAAACTGGCTTCTCTTAAAAAATAAAACGCACAAAGATCTATCATCCTATCATCACTCACCTTCCCCTTCCACGTGGCTTCAATGGGCCAGAACTGAGTGGAGCTCCCTTAAGAAAGGATGACCCAATATCCTCTATGGCAGTGGTTCTCAACTTTCCTAACGCCATGACCCTTTAATACAGTTCCTCATGTTGTGGTGACCCCCAACCATAAAACTATTTTCGTTGCTACTTCGTAACTGTAATTTTGCTATTATGAGTCGTAATGTAAATATCTGATATGCGGAATGTATTTTCATTGTTACAAATTGAACATAATTAAAGCATAGTGATAATCACAATTAGATATTGTGAAATATTTATTTCTAATTACAAATAAATGAAATTTTGTCTTGAAGCATGGTGTAGCATGGGTAACAGTCTTAATATAACAACAGTAAACTACATTACTACATTTTCCAATGGTTTTAGGCGACCCCTGTGAAAGGCTCGTTTGACCCCACAAAGGGGTCGCGACCCACAGGTTGAGGACCACTGCTCTATGGTCTTGTGCCTTAGGCCCCCTTCATATTGCACATTACCTACCCGGGTCCTGCCACCTCAGCTTCACACACAGACTCATGAGTAGCTGTGGAAGCCCAGAGAACACACCCTGCTAGTTTCTGCAATGGGCAGGGACAGGAAAATGAACAGCCTTCTGCAACAGAGCCACGGAAAGCCTTTCTCTTTAGAAGCCAGCCCTTGCTTTTGCTCCTGGCACCTGCCAGGCAGGAGAGGCAACAGGTTCCTACCTCCTCTCCCTGATGCCAGGCCATGTCACAACAGCCACCACAGAAATTCTCACCTCTTGTTCCCAGATGGGCCTGAAACGCTTCCACGTTTCCCCTCCCAAAGGCAGGCCACACACTCCCTCGATCACCTGACCTCTCCCTCCCCGGCTGCCACCCTGGGGAGTGTAGTGGTACAATCCACATCCTTACTTGCCTCGCCTCCTTTTGCCCACATTCTTCCCTCTGCCTGAAATGTCCCCATTTGACCTATCACATATAGCCCTCTCCTCCCTCAAGATCCAGTACAGGGCGTCCCGAGTGAATTCATGACAACCCAGGACACAGCCTCAGTCCCTGGCAGGGTAACCAGCAGCCAGCCACCCCTAAAGCTGGGAGCCTCAGCTTTCCTACTTTCATCAGTGAAGGGAGGGAAGAAGGCACTCTCCCAGGCCTCTCAGAGTCCTCAGCGTTGTCCAAAGAGCAGACAGGAGTCTGTGAGGGCCTGGGCTAGACTGTCAGAGACTGTCAGAAACTGGGGGGCTTTGCCAAAGCTGCCAAGAAGGATTCTCTTTGGAAACATCCCATGTCCAAAGCACAGCCCAGAGAGAGGACACAGCCCAGCATGGCTGGCTTGGTCCCCTCTTCCTCAAGGTGGACTCTCCCTCCTTCCCAAACTCTACCTCCAACAGCTACCATCCTCAGAGCCTCAGCTCAGGCGGGCCCTGTGGTACCTGCTCCTCCACCACCCCGCTGCTGTGCACAGCTGCACTGCTGGGGGCGAGGAGGAATACCGGGCGGGCTGGGTGGTCACTACCCCTCTTGGGCCGACCTGGGTCACACCGCAGCGAGCAGGACGGAGAGCGGCAAGTGCCACGGGTGGAGAAGAAAGGATCCGGGAACGGCTCGGGCTGCCTAACCAGGCTTTTTCTCGCCGTTAGGATTAAAGGCGGCGATTCCCTCCCCCAGACCCCGTTCTCCAGGCGGGAGGCCCAGCGGCGAGGGCGGCGGCTCACCCTCGCCCCCCGCGCTCCCGCTTCCCGCGCGGGCCCAGCCGCGGCCACCGAGCAGCCCCCGCGGCCGCCCCGCGCCGCTCACCGAAGTAGTCCCGCGCCGTGCGCGCTTCCAGCGCCCGCTCCAGCTCCCGGGTCAGCGCCTCCAGCCGCCGCTCCGCCGCGCTCCGGCCGCCCTCCCGGCCCGGGGGCAGCTGGAGCGCGGGCAGAGAGAAGGGGGCCGGCCCGCCCGGCTCGGGGGAGCGGGTAGGAGCGGGACCGGCGCCGGGCAGGAGCGAGTCGGCATAAGCCCCAGCAGAGCCGCGGGAGCCGAGACTGGACACACTGGAGCGGGCGCTGCCCACCGACGGCGGCCCGGGGCCGGGGCGCGGGTCCGAGCGGCCGGAGCGCGGGCTGCCGTGGCGCTGGTCGTACCCCAGGCTGATGCCGCTGGAGCGGGCGCTGCCGCCGCCGCCGCCGCCGTCGGAGCCCGCCAGGCTGACGCGGGGGCTGCCCGCAGGCTGCGCGCTCAGCTCGGGGGCCGCCGCGCGCCGCGGGCCGCGCTCCCCGCGGCTCAGTCCGTCCGTCCTGGCCTCGGGGACGCCGGCGCCGCCCTTCCCTCGGCGGCCCAGCGCCGGCGCCGCCTCGTCCCCGGGCCCGGGCCGCGGCCCCCGCCGCCCCCGACCCGGAGAGTCGCCGCCGGGCTGCAGCTCCCGCAGGGCCAGCCCGGCCAGGAGGAGAGCCGCCTCGTCCGCGGCCGCCCGGGAGCGCTGCATGGCCCGGCCCGCCGGCCCTCGCGCGTCACCTCCGCC